>JAHWFP010235573.1:0-10417 GCA_023313725.1 Lithobius niger
AAAAAAATTACGGAGATTATGCCCAAAAGTCTATAAATTAAGAGAAATTTTAAATAAGAAACAGAAGAAAATAGTTTTTGATGCATGGGTATCAAGTGTAATTAGATACGGTATTGAAATATATGGACATGCATCAGAATACTTATTGGAAAGATTGCAGAAAATACAAAACAAATTGATAAAAATTTTGTTTGGGAATAAAAATAATGAAGTACAAACAGAAACACTTTTTAAACAAAATAAAATTATGAAAATAAGACAAATTAAAACTTTGGTTATATTAATAAAATATTATTTTGATAATAGATTTAAAATAAGATCTTCCAGTTTAAGCAAAACAAGAACTATGAAAGATAGTTTTAAATTACCGGCTTGGAAAAATTTATACGGTAAAAGAAAACGAGAATATTTCATACCTAACACTTTTAATGATATTCCAAAAATATTATTAACTTGTGTAAATAAACAACAATTTAAATTAAGAATACAAGACTATTTACTTAACAATTCAAAAAATAATAATATTTAAAGCTTTCGTAAATAACGTTAAAATTGTTTACAATTTACTTCTGTTGTGTCTTGTTGAATGGTTGAATTGGCAGAATTTGTAATTATTACTCTTATATGTTTAAAAATCGATTACACTGTGATCCTCCACATGGGGAGAGAAAGTTGTATTATGGTGTGATTTATTATTTATTTATTATTATTTTTATTTATTTATTTATTTTTTATTTATTTTTTTTATTACTTTTATAAACTCACACAAACTGTTGTATAAACAGTTTCGAGGGTTACTACTGTAACTAATTGAAATAAAATTATTATTATTATATCATAATTATTATTATTATGGATACATTGACTGTCTTCAAAAAATACTAAATAAAGCTTGTAAGATTCTATTCAGAGATGTCAGCTCCACAAAAAAAACATCAAATCTTCTTCAAGAGAAATTTCTGATGACCTTTAGGCAAATTTCTGATTAATACAGTAATTACACAAAATTACTTTAACAAAGATTACAACATACCTGTGCAGAGAGCGATCCGGAACAATAATAACTGGCTTACCATTCCTTCTTTCAGGAACACTTTAGGAATGAGAACCATGAATTTCATTTCACCATCTTTACTTAACAAACTTCCCATAAATTTGCGAAATTAGGAATAAATATAGATTGAAAAGAATTAAAAATTTGGATATTCTCAAAGAAATATTGCTCCTGTTTTAACCTGTGATTATATTTTATGATAATAACTTTTCTTATTTACTGTTTGCATTGTACTTTTTCTAAAAAAAAATTGACAACCTGTTAAACCTTATAATTATAAAACTTGAAAATGTATTTTTTTAAAAAAACACTGTTTTTACCTGTGATTATATTTATGATAGTAACTTTTATAACTTTTATAAATTTAAAACTTGAAAATGTATTTTAAAAAACACTGTTTTATCCTGTGATTATATTTATGACAGTAACTTTTATAACTCCTACAATTATAAAACTTGAAAATGTATTTTAAAAAACACTGTTTTAACCTGTGATTATATTTTTGATAGAACTTTTCTTACTTACTGATTGCATCGTAATTTTTCTGAAAAAAATGACAACCTGCTAAACCTTATAATTATAAAACCTGAAAATGTTTTTTTTTTTAAATTCATCTGATACCTATTTAGTCTTAATTATTTATTATGTTAAATGGCACATACAGTCTGCGGACTCGGGCCTTCAGATGTAAACCATTATGAATAAATTATTATTATTATTATTATTATTATTATTGCCTTAGGGCTTCGGGCAGATAACCAGGAGTGGTGAATGCTCGTTAAACCCTTTGAAACCCTTTGAACAGTATAAAGACGTCATCATTCACAAATGACAAAAAGCAATGAGAAGCAGTGCAACTCATTACACTAAGTGATGTTACAGTACGTCATCGTCACAAAATCAATGTAGGCTGTAAAGGTAATCAGTTGGATAGTGTCCGGAACATTAGTGCACCCAGGGAACGGGTTGGTGGTAAAGTGAAAAAATTCCCCCACCCTCCAAGGCCCGTAGTTGAGAATAAAATTTGTAAAAACAGACAAATGAGGTATTTACAGCAATTGAAAAAATCTGAGAGGGCTTTTTTAATGTTTCAAAGGCACAACTGAAAACGAGTTGTTTTACAAGGGGACAGAATGCCACGACTTAAAACACTCTCCTCCCCCCCCCCCCCCTGTAATGTATGAAGGTGTTGTCACACATAACGCAGGTTCAACTAAGGCATAATAAGGACTAGGGAACAACTGTGCTGTAGGCTAACACTTGAAGGACTTTAATGAGTAGCTACATGGCTTTATATAACATATGTCACATGACATGAAGTCATGTGATATTGAAGAATGGAGACATGATATAGATAGACTGTAAGTTAAACTATGGCAGTATGTTAAGGCAAGCTGGGAAAGGGTTGACAATCGGGACTTAAAGGGCTACCATTGTGGTGCCTCTATGATGACACCACAATACAACCTACGAATAAAAAAAAAATTCTTAAGTCTAGCTGAAAAATAAAGAATGTATTATTTCTGAAGACATGAATATTTTTATTCGTCACTACCTAGTTTAAGTTGTATTTATTAGGAAGAAAATGTATCGCTTCAAAGAAAAACTAAACATTTTTGTGAAGCTTGTAACCACCCTTAACTCAACAAAATATCTGAAATTTAATGATGCTTGAAAAACTGGCACCATGAAGTCCATCTGGTATTTACTATTTGCAATATGGAAAGTGTAGTGGATAATTCTGAATAATTGGTAGTGTTTCCTTCTTTATTTTTGGGTTATAACAACAACTGCTGTCTACAACTGAATTGACGTGTTGCAAACATCTGGCTGCTGAGTACATCTGTTAGTTTGCTACAAATGAGGTTAGCTCACGCCGGAGGCTGCTTTAGCTCCCAAAGCAGTTGTCCGGTCATGAAGAAAATATTTCAACTGGTGGAATCTTTGCTTTAACTTGTTTAACTCTTTTAACTTTAGTTTGCAAATCATAATAGGGTTTAACGTTAACTCTAAAGATTGAAAGCCAATCTTTCCCAATTAATTCAGGTTTATACATTTTTAACTAGTGCAGCCAAATATTCAGTTTGACCGTTAACGGTTACCTTGAGACTTACTGTGTAAATCGTTATCTCCATCCCTTCGGTGTATGAGAGGATGAAATACGGACTGAGCTTAAGCGGACAATCCGAAAAGTATTTTTCATGCCACTCAATTGGTATTATTGTAGCATCTGTCCCGGAATCCAGCTCCATTTTAAACTTAACTCCATTGAGGCAGACAGGCATAATCCATTTGTGGATTTTTAACAAATTTACTACAATGACTATTTTATTAGTAACAACAGGAATTGAAATTTGGTCTGCAGCCTCGGACAGTCCTATTGTATTGTTTTGAAGACAATAATCGTCCTCGGACTCACACTTACTTTCCGAAGCAGACTCAGAATTTTCTGGCTCCAAATCCGACTCACTGTCGGTTTCACGTTTAAGTTTATGGACTTTTCTCTTGTAACTGTATTTCAGTTTATTTTTGGGCCTAGCCTTAAAATTTGAACTCACGTTTGACTTTGAGTATTCTGCAGTTTTTGACGCTTTACTACTTCTACTTTTTCGACAAACGGCTTTTAAATGCCCAAGGGTGTGGCATCGGCTGCAAATATAATCCTTATACTTGCATCGGGTTTATACGTGACCGGATTTCCCGCAACAGTAACAAATTAAATCTTTACTGGACTTGCTTCTAATCTGAGTTTTCCTCGGTTTGTGAGATATGTAATTAATTGACTTTAATGAGAACGAATAACTTCTTGGTCTACTTCCGCAGATTCAAAGGATAAAGCTAGTGATGTTGTAGCCTTTAAATTCAGAGTCTGCTTCAGAAGTTCGCGTTGCAAAGTTTCTGATTTTACACTGCCTATCAGACGATCTCGTATCATCTAATTTCTGTGATCTTGTCAAAGTCAAAAGATTTAGTGAGTAATTTTAATGCAGCAATGTATTCACTGATACTTTCGTCTGACTTCTGAGCCCTAGGAAAAAATTTAACACATTCGGAAACTACAGAAGGTAGTGGTGCGATGTCATCAAGAATAGTTTTCACTAAGACGTCATACGTCATTGAACTTGATAATGCTGGGAAAATAATATTCATGATTCTGTCGAATATTTTTTGGCCAACAGACGCCATTAAAAAATCAATCTGATCTGCAGCTGGGATTTTTCTAGCTCGGTTATAGTAACTAATACGACTAGTGTATTTTTCCAAGTATAGTTATCTGCATCGAATTCAGCGTACAAACCCGCTCTTTTGGAAGCCATTGTGAGGTCTTCTCTAGAGCTACTGTAGCTCGGATTTAAATTTGAATTAACACTGGCGCTAACACCCACTTCTGTATTTACTACAGCAACACTAGAGCTGTTATAGGAACAGCTAACACAGGCATTTTTACAACTTCACCTGTCTCAGGCATAAGCCTACACTAGAAAATTAAATTAAATAATTAATTTAATACAATTCCATTTAAATTTGAATTTAAACTGAAAGCCACTCGAGACTACAGGGTTTTCACTTAACAACCAAGCCAACACTACCGTAGCCTACCTAGTTTTAAATTTAAGTGCCTACAACTTAAACCAATTTACTGTGCATTTAAATTGTTTACCGTTTCAGTAAACGTTTAAACAAAACATCACAGCAGGCCAATGCGTACGGCACAGACCAAGTTTCATCGTTTAAAAGCATAAGGGCTACAGTGCTAAAATTAAGCACTGGCACAAACCAGCATGAATAAGGGCACTACACAATTAAATTCACGAGAGGTAATTAAATTGCATTTTTAAATCATGTAGTTCTGCTTATAGTAATGGCAGTGTGACACGCCAGTGCGTTGCACCGGGATACAACCCTTGTACTAATTACCGTTTATGAATTTACTTGCCCCCTCCAGTTCTAGTAATTAAGGTACTAATTTCAACTATTATCATCAGTACCACGAAAGTTCTTAAACCCAGTACACTTTTTGAAAAAATTAAGCTCTGATAGTTCCACAGAGTACTAATTTCATTTGCCAAAATGAAAAAAAAATTACTACTTACCACAGATTAGGAGCACTCTCCATGGCTGTAGAACCTATCAAGCTAATTTAAAAATTAATTTTAAACCTTAGTACCGCCTTCGTCGCCATCTGTAATGTATGAAGGTGTTGTCACACATAACGCAGGTTTAACTAAGGCATAATAAGGACTAGGGAACAACTGTGCTGTAGGCTAACACTTGAAGGACTTTAATGAGTAGCTACATGGCTTTATATAACATGTCACATGACATGAAGTCACGTGATACTGAAGTATGGAGACATGATATGGATAGACTGTAAGTTAAACTATGACAGTATGTTACGGCAAGCTGGGAAAGGGTTGACAATTGGGACTTAAAGGGCTACCATTGTAGTGCCTCTATGACGACACCACACCCACCCCTTCCTAGACCCCAGGTGGATTCGCCGGCTTCATTAGCAATTCAACTTTTTTCTTTGCTTCTTTCACCTCCACAAAACAATTCCTGCAGCGTTCTTCATTCTAGAGCGTTTTAACACTATGGACTAACGTCTACGAGTTTTATGTATTTTCGTCTTTGTTTTCAGAATAACACCCGCCTATTTCCTTATGGCCTGGCTGGGCTACGCTGGTTTGGGATCATACTTTACCTCAGGAACACTTTCACTTAAATTGCGAGACTATTACACCAATTGCGACAGTTATCTGTGGCGAAATATGTTGTACATCAATAACTTGTTCCCTTCTGAAGAAATGGTGAGTTCCCTCCGATTTTTTTTATCACCTTGTCTATTGATGCGTGGTACGAAGCAGAGCAACGGAGCTTTGCCTGTCCTGGTGTCTGTCTATCTGTAGCTATGATAACGTTTGAACCCATTGTCCGATTCATTGCCAGATTTCCAAAATAAAAATTCAGCATCCAGTGCCATTGTATCGTTTCCAAGTGCTGTTATTTAGACTGAGGCCATCCACTGGCTTATTTTCAACGAAACCGAAACATAAAATTTTATTAATGTTTTCTCTGAAGTGTGAACAATCCTCTTATTTTTTCTTTCAGTGTTTTGGCCATGGATGGTATCTAACCGTCGATATGCAAATGTTCGTTTTCACACCTCTCATCCTGATTCCTCTCTCCAAGTGAGTATCAAAGTCCGACGGTATTAAAATCAGCTGAGAGCAGCTTGAATTAATAACAAAGTAGCTGCGTAGATAAATTAACAGCAAAGTTCCTTTTGTCGTAGCTTCTGATGACTGAAGTGAAAACCTTTTTTGTCTAGATTGCTCTACACTGGCTTTCACTGCATTCCCCAGATGCTACAACATCAGTATATACAGCATACTTGGCGATTAAATCACTCCGATAAAACCTGATGCGTTAAGCTTAGGATCACGTAAAAGTTTATTTAAAAAACATACCTATACCTAGTTGGCGTTCAATGTTTATACGATTATGACGTTTCATGATGTGCTGTGATGATCCATAACGTCTTACGTTGCCTACCGTAAGTCAGCAGTCAACAAAGATCATGATGAAATGATGCTCAGTGCCGCATTCAAAAGTGTAGCTGAGTTACTACTCCTCCATATCTTCAAATAAATTCGGTTGCAAAGGGAATGTTGCAGACAGAATGCCTTTAAAGATAGTAGGTTACTTATAGGAAAATACTACAGTAAATATTTGCAACCCTGGGCTGCATAATTGACAACTGAACACTAGATGAAAAGTGAGGTGGTAATGGGTAAATACGTTCAGTGATGCAACACTGTAGCTGCATCACTTAACTCTTGCTGGGACCGTGATAAGCTAAAGAATCTATTTATCAATTACCTGCTAGCTGAGACAACTCCTGGCTGCCCACTATAGCCAAGGCCTTGGGTTTTCGATCAGTGTCTTTTGGGTACCCAAAGGACGCTGATCAAAAACCATTCCAACGCCAAAATCAACGTCCTCCATCAACATCTTGGTGGGTTGGCGATGCTATAGCTGGCCAACTTTGTAACAAGTCCTACTGAGAGAGTGGCTCAGCTCCATGGCAGGCCTCACCACTGTGCACAGTGATTTTGACGATGACAGTTCGTGATGTCACACTCAGGGCCACCAAGAGGGGAGCAAGTGGGGGCCCGGGCCTCCACCAACACTCAGATGCAGATTAAGGGATTTTTAAGTCCTGGGCCCAAACGTACTAAAATATGTGTGTGAGGGGGTGAGACTTTCTAGCACATCAACACCTAGTTCATGAACTCCTACCTCAGTCACAGTGCAGTGGACAGGGTTGCCACTGCACCACACATTACAGACATGTTTTGCTTGATTGACGCGGAAGACGGAAACAGCAACGAGCACCATTAAGAAGGTGGCAAACTACAAGCATTATGATGAACTAACTGTAAGTGGGATGGCGACACTAACGGCATTCAGGAGGGATATCCCAATTGCTTCCTTTTCTGGAAGCACTTACAGTCCTTTGTGTGACCAATACATAAGTGACCAACACCACCTCTTCTCAGCAACTGCGGCAAAAAGCCGAGTGACATTCCTGGTGACTGCCTTTAATAGCCTGCATCTTTCGCCATCTTGTTTTTCCCACAAGGCTTGCCAAGCGACATGCAACCTTAGATGCACAGTTGTAAAGGCGTCCGAGGGAATGATGCTGAGATCCCTTTTGGGAGCCAGAAAGGGCCCCTTTTGCTGCTGCATCAGCATGCTCGTACCTAACCCCGGGATCCAGCAGAAAGTAGTAGCCTTCCACTGGCCATGATAGCAGGAAGGCAGAGCGTGGATTTGCTGAGTCAAAGGAATCCGTGGTTGTACGGCGCCAAGGACTCCAGGGCACTCACGGAAGTACTAAAAATGATAAAATCCGTGCCCTGAAGGTCCAGGATCCAATCCCGAGCCAGACTGAGTGCCAAAAGCTTTGCCAAAGACACAGAATAGCCTGATGGAAGGCGATGGGAAACAGTCATTCCCTCAAGCATACAAGCACAAGAGACGCCAACTTCTGACTTCGACCTTTCAGTGAAAAGCCTTTGAATCCGACGCACTGATAACACAGCTGCTGTAACTCCTGCAAGTACATTGCTGGTGGAGTGTAACTTTTCGGGAGCTCTGATGTGACGGATGTAATGTGAAAATACCACTTGCAACATGAAGGGTCACTGGCATTTTACCTAGACTCAAGTCATGGGGCATTTCAAAGGTCATCTCCCGACAGGACTGTTGGTGCCTATCACAGAAATCACCCTTGCCCATCCCATGTATTCCAGCCCGCAAATCTCTTCCAAAAACCATGGGCCAAGCAGGACTGGACTCAACAGCATGCAGTCTTACACCCTACTGAATGGCTAGTTGCTGACGGCGAATTGCTAATGGTGGCTACGAAGCTTCAATAGGCACCACCGGAGATGACCGAAAAGCCCCAGTTGCTAAATGACTGTGGTTCACAGGGTCTAACGTTTGGAGGTTCGAGTCACTAGCTAAAAAGGCCATGAAAGCATAATCAAGCTTGCTGCAGACAAGGGCTATGTAGAGGCGTAGCAGGGTAGTATGATCTGCAGTCCATGAAGTTCGCAACAGAACTAACAAGATGTTACGCGCCCGGTAACTTTTCTCTTTAAGTTGGCACAAATATGGAACACCAAATCAAACCCAGGAAATGGGACACAACAAGGAACTCGCCAGTAACAATTGATTGGTAACCCTACTGGTACCATAACGTGGAACTCAAACCAGTATTTTATTTGGGAGATATTTTTGAAATTTACATTACATTTTGAAACTTAAACCAATGCAGGCTATGGATAGTGCATGAGTTCTACGAGTTTCGTCTGAGGACAACATCGTTTAGGCTACACACTCAGCAATTTGTTTCACTTTGACCATCCTGAGAGCAACAGTTCTAGCCATGAACTGTACTATCTGGGACTATAACCATCCATTTCCATCCCCTCCAGGTTACCGGTAAAGGCCCAATGATATCCACTGAAACTCTTACAAGGGGTATTGGGAAGATTAATTGTCTTCAGGAGTCCATCAGGCAGCATGTGAAGTGTTCGCAGCTTTGAATGAACTGGACATTCCTTTCTCGTGCCAACCCATCAAACAAACTCGTAAAGCTTTTGAGAGTCTTAAATACTCCAAAATAACCTCCAAGCGTTGGTGAATGTATTGCAACAATCGCATGATGACGTAGTGTTTTTGGTAAAAAAAAACAACTTTATAACATATTATACCCTCAGCCACATCACGAGTTCCACAAAAAAATGTTTGGTTAATAATGTACGAAAAACGGGAAAATTTTTCTACAAATTTAGGAAAATATGTTGGGAAATTTCCTAATTTTAGAAAAATTTTTTTAGGAGAAACTTCGGAAATTTAGGAAAACATGCAGGAAATTTTCGTTTTGGGGGGGAGGGAGCAGGGGCAGAGGTGCCTGGGTAGACAAATGCTGACCACAGGCCCAGGCTAACCTCTTGGCGGCCCTGGTCACACTCTAAATTCACCATTTCACTCGGGCCAGCATGCGTCACCCGCTTATTTCCCAGCCAGCTCGGTCACATTGCCATCTGTTTTTTACCGTCTGAAACATGGCAGTAGCTAATCATGCGTACAATCCTTCATTAAGCACAAACGACCCTTTCTTCAACGTGATGTTTCCCTACATAATTCTTTTGGTTTATAACAAGGTCTACACCACTCACCCCTCCCGCTAGAGGGGGTAAACACGGTCGCAAAGAATTTTTATATGTGAAATCCGAAACGGGCTGGCCCTCACTCAGCAAGGGCCAGCAAGCGCTCAGCACGTGATGAATTTTATAGTGAGAAATCCGTATAAGTTGGCTGAACCAGCCGACCACAGCGGACAACCAAGAGTAGCATTATATGGCAGCAAAAATTTAAACACTTTTTGCCTATCATGACGTTTTGTAAGTGAGCACTGCTGAGTGATGCGGCAACAGAATTATTGCACTTAACGAATTTCACACGTTTCCACAACTGCTTTTGTGTTTAATTGTCGAATGGATAGCCCAGATGGTATTTTTGCAACATTTTTTGCTTTAAACCGGGAAGGTCACAGTGCGCTGAGCCATTGCTTATACTGTTAAAACTAACGGTGGGGAGATATGGTAAGGGGTAAATTAACCCTGGGGAGAGCAAAACCCGAGGTGGTCGAACCCTAGGGGTTTTGGGGAAATCCCCAGGGATTTTGAAAAGTTAAAAGTGGTGAGATATGCTCTTGTGCAAGTCGAGGGGAAGGAACCCATGGGGTTTCGGTTAAAACACCCTCGGATGCATAACTCACTACATCAT
>JAHWFP010235576.1:0-12118 GCA_023313725.1 Lithobius niger
TCTGCTACAAGAACAGTGGGGAGCAACACGATGCTTGGATCCCAGATGGCCTTTGCAAATCAGTGGTCGCCAACCAGATCGCAGCGAAAACAACCAACAACACGATGTAGTTTCAGACTCAAACAACCCCACAGAGGAAGCCTGATGAAGACAAGCGACGTTGTGTAAATGCTTGTTGAAAATTCGCGGAAACAACGTTTTCCTAAAGCATTTTGAAATAGCGTCAAATTTTCTGTGCAATCGTTCACGATTTTCAAAGTATGAAACCACACGCACTTCTTGGGGAGAATTTCTTTTACAGAATAAAAACGCTTTCTGGTGAAGTTCCTACAGTATACTAACCTATCCCGATTAGCTTGCATATAGTTTATCTTTCACATAGTTGCACACGTTCGCTACTAGGCATTTAAAAAAAAAATAAGTTACCCATTCAGATCGGCATTCTGTAGGCCCAGTGAATCGATCCCTAACGGGCGGATGGCGCTTGCTCGATATCTTTTCCACATCATACGACAACTTTTTAACTATTTTGTACGTTCCGTATGTACCTAAGTCAGTCGCGGGATTACCGCAAAAAGAAGACCATGAAAGAAAAAATGCAGGATAAGTCGTACTGCAACACAGCCAGTCATACTGCGACGTAGCGCCACCCGTCGCTCGAATTCTGCCACAGGGTGACAGCGTCACAACCAGAAAACCCAACCTTTTAGATTCTTCACGCAATATAGTCCTCAACCTAACTACAAAGAACATGCAATCTCATGCATCCTTTCATCATGCTTTTACACCAGCATCTCCCTTCCCAAATTCACTCCCCCACCTTCGGGTGGAGCATGGTCGATTGCTTCACTCCATACGACGCTCGTAGGGTTGTTTCAAATGACTACCACCGTAATAAAAGCCAAAATAACATGGGGCGTCGGAGGAACGTCTAACTGAAATTCGTCTAATGGGATAATTGTCTAATATCAGCATAAATGTCTAATATCAGCATAAATAAAAATCTGGAAAATCGTCTAAACGGAATATCGTATCATGGATAATCACATAATGGATAAACATCTAACTGGATAAAAGTCTAACTGCAGTTTCTGATGTTATATTTATATGTTATATGTCCGAGTGAGGCAGGGACATTAGACGATTTTCCTATTTAAGAGTTTCCTGTTAAGACGATTTTCTATTATACGAATTTCCAGTTAGACGATTATCCCTCGCCCCAATAATATTCTAGATGTTTTTGAATACCAAGTTAAGTAGTGGGAAGGGGGGGGGGGTGGAGCAACCCACTACACCACAGACGAAGTAGAAAGTCTCATGGTTCCCATGAAATAGGGCTTGTTCTTACAAAAGTGCATTCTAGCTGCAATTGTTGAACGTTTTTAAAAATTGTCGTGCTTAAAAGAGTTTTACCTGAGAAGAGTATAAAAGCCCAAGACGACGAATTGCACTGTCTTATCCCATTATTTCGAGTCCAGGCTACTAGGTCGGTAGAAGCTTAAATCCCCACACCTACTACAGAAGAATATTGAATGCTCTCGACTTCCAACTGAAGAGGCATTTTCTCAGTTTAGGTTTTAGAAGGTGGTAGCCAGTGATGATTTACAGCACCTAGTAGCAATATAATGAACGCCGGTGTTAAAACTTATCTGCCAAAGGCCCAGCCGAATTGCAATTGCTAGTAATCCTCTCTTTGAGGTTTTTCCCCACTGAATCAGCCGGAAGCAACAGTTTAAGACGGTGGACCAAAACCAGTTGATTCACTCAATGACTATTAACGTAGAGATTAAAAATAATGGTGTAGACTCATCAGTTAGGCCATCCCTAATGACCTAAAAGTAAGTAACGAGTCATTCGATTGTAAATAAAAATAAACTTCATCGAGTGGTACATTTTTTACTGCTTAGCAACATCCTCGGCAATGGGCGCCTTCGATAACTACCAAATCCAACTCGACCAAACTCATCCATCTGGAGGCAGTTTGGTACCGTTAACACATGGAATGCCCAAGAGCAAACTTCGCTCTGCCTCCAGACTGGTTGAGTTTCGCTTGGGGTTATTGGAGACCCTGATAGATGGCGAACATTTCGGAGGAACACATACAAATTCGTAATTTTTGGAGAACATCAGCTTAAAACATGTGCAGGTTCGTTCTAAAAGATTACAGCATGACATCACTTTTTGATAAGCCGTTCACTTAGTTGCGGAAAGTGCTTGTAACGTCATTCAGTTATAATTAGCAGATGAACTGAGGGATTTATGTATGCATATTTTGAAAGCCATATAGTTGCTAATAAAAAAATCATTCAGACTGGGAAATTCCAAGATCAGACCTTTAAAATTCAGTGAATTCCACGGATTTTCGGACTGACAAATGAACAGCAATCCCAGAATTTTGTAAACCCAATCCTTAACAGCGACATATTTCAGACAGTCTTGCACCGATTTCACACTACTGAATTCGTCTTGAGCTCAGCGCATACTGGTCAAGGCTGAAGTAGAATCAGACCAGGCCAGCTCGTTTCGGATTTCGCTTTTAAAAATTCTTAGCCATGTTCACCCCGTATAGAGGGACGGGTAAGTGGTGCAATCTTTACTCCACAACAAAAGAATTGTGCAGGATAGAAGCAGGATGAAGAAGAGTTAATAGTGCAAGCGTTTGGATTATAAACTAGGATTACCTGCTGGCCCGCTTCCGCCGTAAAAAAAACTTGGTGTCACGCTGGCCTAGAAACAAGTGGATGGCATGCACTGGCCGAGATGAATTCAGTAGTGTGGAATCAGTACGAGGCTATAAATGTTTCTTCTTTATTTTTCTGTCATTATTTGGCATAAGATCAGTGAGTTTGCCAGCTAATCTTATTAAAAGGGAAGCCTCGATTGATATTTATGACTCCTCACATTACTTAACACAAGATTACTGTGGCCGTTCTGGGCATTATGCTACATATTTTCGTGATTGGCACAATCCCGCTTTCAAGACACTGAAAAAAAATCTTCACTTCCCATCCCGCCTTCACTAGTGAAGAACCAAAAAATAGGAAATCTGATGCCCTTCCTCCCTTCCTCCCTCCACAAAAAAAAATTTTTCTTGGGTGTATTGAGGTTATGTGTAGTTGATTTCTTGTAGCCAAATCCCAGATCTATTAATTTCCCATTTGCATGGAAAAATTGCCAGGTTTTAACTGAGAGGACAAGGCTGACCTAAAAAATCTTAGGCAAGCTGGAATCATAAAGAGAGGTATAAAAACAAACAAACAAACCAAAAAAAAAACACTAATCTTTTTAACGATGCTTTGAAAATTTTAAGCTTAGCTGACAAAAGACGAAAATTTGGCTGTCAAAACGTCATATTTCATTGTTGTTTGTGAACTCTTCGATGTTTTACAATTCTTGAAACACTAAGTGTGTTTTATTATTAAAAGGACACGCCCTCTCATTATTATATGTTCGAAATAGGTTTGAACTAATGTTGCAAAACTGCGCCATACAGAAGAGCCAACCAGGAGGCATGTCATTTTTGTCAATCAACTATCTTGACGTTTGCACAATTTCTCAAAAATATAGGAAAATATTTTATAAAACATCAAAAACAAACCGTTCACGGAGCCAAGATAATATAAATGTATAAATATTTTTTTCTTCTTAGTATTTTGGGCTATACTTCAAACCGACCCAACAAATAAGGACAATACCTGAATTGCATTTTACTTCGGCATGACGTGTTGGTAGAGAACAGACTTCAAGCAATGTACTTACCTATAAAAAAAAAACAAAGAAAGAAAACAGTTATTAAAGGGCACACCTTCGCTCTGCTTTTGTCAAACCCCACAAAAAAGCAATTGTACCATCAGTTGGTTTGAAATGCTATCTTGATTTATAAAAAGCTAGGGTATAAAAAGCAAGGTTATCGACTACAAGTTGTCCAAGATATCTTGGTTACAAAAAGAGGTATTTATCTAAACAAGGGATCTGCCCGAATAAGAAAAGTAGGGTATTTGTATTACGGTATTTGAATTAGTAAGGTTTCTAGGTCATGCACAGCTAGGTATCTGTATTAAAAAAGTACTATCAGGCTATCTTGGTTATAAAATCGAAATTTTAAAGATAAAATCCTGAAATAACTTCACTTATTGGCTAATATAGTTTCGCTTTTCTGCTCAAACCTAAGCTTTAAGCTTCCATAGCCCTCTATCAGGTGGCATCTCTGCTCATATTCCAGAATGCATTACAACCTGTCCCTAACTTACTGTTTGGAGAACAATCCGGGTCAGTGATAGCAGGGACGACGGGTGATTTCACCTAAAGGTAAGTACTTTAGAATTAGAAAAAAAATTAATTTTATCTTTAAAATCCCGTTTAACTTCCATCCGAAAATGCTTCCTTTTAGTTACTGGCTGACTTCAACCAGAGGAAGCGAGTTAAGCTAATCCCACAGCCTTCCGTACAGATGATACCCTTAAATTATGCTACAAAGATACAAAGGTATGTGCTACAAAGGTACCCATCGGATTCAATGATTCCTCATAGACAGTTGGGCTACATCCCTGTTTGCCCACATGACTACCAGCCATGACATCCTCGACCGGTCCCAACCTTCCACATTGTGGCTGATGAAGGTGTTTTTGTTGTGCCAAGTAGTGCTGCAAGACTTTTTCTAAAGAGGGGTGCAAGAGTGAAATGTAGGGCCCCAAAAGACTAAACAATTTTGGATATCAGTTTTAGGTACAATTTGGGCCCTCTGCTTAGAATTTAGGGCCCCCTTGCCTCCTGGACGCTAGGCACTGCTGCCAAGAGCAGGCTGACAAATTCATTCAGATAATCATGCGGCAGAGGCACAGGAGAATGTCAATACCGTTAGCTCTTGTGCTCCCACCATAGGGAAAGATCCAGATGATCTGGGGGCCACCTTGTAAGCATGTGGTGTAATCACTTCGCAAAATCCATGCTGCTATCTTTGTAAGGGGAAACGGTACAGTAGTGGATGTGTCAAAGACTTTTCTCTAAGATCAGGAAAAGGAGCATCCAAGGACATCTCGAATACGAGGGTACAGGCGAAGTACTTTAGGTAGGTACTACGTAAAAACGCAAAGCACGGATTAGGCACTGGGATCTTCCCGCTCAGTTGTTCCACCACAGGGCCTAGTACCCTCACTACGGGACGAGGGGGTTCGTCCAGGCTCTGGTTCTTGGAATTCAGGGGGGAAAGATGAGGGTGATGCTCGACCAATCCTTCACGAAGCAGATATGGCCATCATATCTGGAGAACGTACGAGGCTAGTTTGTTCTGGTCAGTGGCGTAACTACAATGAGGCAGAGGAGGCAGTCGCCTCCGGGCCCACCGACTTTAAGGGCCCCCTCACTCGCCCCAATTTAAAATTTTGTTGTAACCGCAAAACATCAGGAAGTAAGTTATTGCTATCGTTCCGTGAAAGTTGTGTCTTGTGTGGCAAAAACCTTTTTTATTTTTGGTTGGGGTGGGAGGTGGTGGCTCCAATCGGTTCTCGCTTCATGTAACAAAAACTGAATTTTTTTTGAAGGGCTACCACTGGGGTCTCGCCTTGTGTGGCAAAAACTGATTATTTTTATGCAAGGAGGAGGGGAGGGGGGCGGCTTCCACTGAGCTTTTGCCTTGTGTGGCAAAACTGCAGTTTTCTTTTATTTATAGAGGTGTGCCCACTGGGTCCTGCCTTGTGTGGCACAAAAACTGCAATTTTTATTTTATTTTAAGGAGAGCAGCCTCCACTGGACCTTGTATAGCAAAAACGGCATGGTTTTTTATGAATGGTGGGGGGGGACCTCTACTGGGCTCTTGCCTTGTGTGGAAAAACTGCTTTTCTTTTTAATGAAAGGGGCCCTCCACTCGGCTCTCACCTTGTGTGACGAGAACTGTTTTTTTTTTAAAGAAAGGGGCCCGCCACTGCTCTCCCGCCTCCGGGTCCCAGTTTTGAAGTTACGCCTCTGGTTCTGGTGGGCTAGTAGTTATGATCACCCGGCTGTCTAGTATAGGGTTACAGCCTAACAGAGCCCCATGCTTTTTGGGTACCACATTTAAATCCTAGGGGGGGAGGCGCGTGCATCTAGGGTCTATTGGTCGGTCCACGTGCACCTAGGATCAACATTTTCCCTCCCTTGAACGTTAGATACCCGCCCCATATCCCTGCCGCATCTACGCGTCGCCCGCCCGGGATAGCTGTTTCCTCCAGGTGACTAGTACACTTCAGCACAAAGTTGGGTCTATTGGTCGGTCCACGTGCACCTAGGATCAACATTTTTCCCCCATTGAACGCTAAATACCCGCCTCATATCCCTGCCGCATCTGTGCGTCGCCCGCCCGGGATAACTGTTTCCTCCAGGTGACTAGTACACTTCAGCACAAAGTTGGATCTATCGGTCGGCCCACGTGCACCTAGGATCAACATTTACCGCATTGAACGCTAGATACCCGCCCCATATCTCTGCCGCATCCGTGCGCCGCCCCCGCCCGCGATAATTGTTTTCCCCCAGTTGCCTTCAGCCCAGAGTAGAAACTACGTAATAACTAGGAACGCGTTCTTTGGGCTGTTGAATCCCCACCCTAAAAAAAAAAAAGTAGAAAAGGCTCAGCTGGAAGCGCCCCCAGCATCAACTAGATTTTGCCGTAGGGCACGACGTATTGCCCTTTCCCGTTTGAAGCATTTAAACAGGGCAAGTCGCGCGAGACGGTGATCCGTTGCATATCGGCGACTAACTACAATAGAGAAAAAAGAAAGAAAAACTAAATCACCTCGTCGCGTTCACGGGCGGCCGGCCCAGGAGGCCGTGGGTCGGCACTTTCAGGGGAGTAAGTGGGACACAAGATAGCAGGCCCACAGACCGATCTCCTGCACGAGAAGGATGTCGGAGGTATTTGGCTAATGAAAAACTAATTTAAAAAAAAGTCAATAAAAAAAAAAGCGCTTCAAGTTCCTATAGTATACGAAACGCACAACTCACGAGACGCGCTGAAGGATAAAAAAAATATCCAAGAGTTGATAGTTAGTGAGCTGTGTTGACAGTAGCTATCAGAGAACAGAATGAAGTAAGGATCTCGTCAAAAATCGGGCAAGTCTAAAATTGCTCGGGGCTATAATACGAACAATCCCGCCCCCCAACACGGTGGTCCCAGACATCCTCCCCCCTACGGCCCTCAGACCTCTGAATTGCCTATACAGAAATGACAAGAACGAATGACTATTGTAAAAAGACCCAATCCGTCACGCGTTTCTGTCCATTAACGTAACGGTATATAGGCCAGAGGTCGTGAGGTTAATACTGTTATGGGCGTAGGAATGTAGTTACGACATTTATCGGCTATTTACGGTTGTCAAGAGAGCGTGGGACCCCTCAACTAAAAGAAAATAATCGTTCCCCCTATCAATTCGTCAAAACAAAAAGTGACGAGCTATATGTAAGCTGTCAGTACTGTCAAAAAATGACGCGTAGTTAACGTCTCGCGACCTAGATCTCTAGACAACCGACCTATTATACGTTAAACCTTTCGTATAAGCCCTTTAACCCGAAAAGACAAAATAACGGGCTAACCACCAAAAGAAAAACACTGCCTCGAGCGAAATGGGCGGCCCACATCGTGACGTAGTACACGCCTCGCAATTGGTTGAAAGTCGTCACATGATTCGAGCCGTGCAATGAGCGACGGTACTATGAGACTAACCAATCGAAAAAATGACCAAAATAGAGTACCGTAACACCCTTACGGAAAATAACCGGTGCTGATTTGTCGAGCAGCTTTTCCACTTGCAATTTGGCCAAGTATAAAACCATCACCCCAGCCAAGAATTCACTAACCCGCCGATCTCAGCAATTGGAACCAACGACTCAGCAATTGTAGAGGTAAGCATTGTTTAATGAGGCATTACGTTAATATTGAAAAAAAAAAATAAGAGTGCGAGGACTTGGCAGGTTGCTAACGGGCTTCTTTACATTTATGTTTACAGATATCCAACAATCCGAAAGGCCACGGAGCAGTATACCAGAGCAGTGCAAGCAGAGAGGAACAGGTAGGCCTAAATGGTTCCTTTATATCATTTTACGTGCGGAATAGGGCAAAAAAAACCTAAAGGAAGGCTATGTCCTTTTTATTTCTTTTCATATACATAGTGAACAAAAAAAAATATGGCAACATCATCAGCTTCAGTAGATAGAGTCATTGAAGCCAAAAACACCTACTTCATAGGGGGTGAAATATACGTACAAGTGACAGATTTTCAGGGACGTGCGTACGTACATTTACGGGAATTCATAACCCCGGGAGTAGGGATCCTGCCAGGACGCCGTGGGGTCTCGTTTACTGTCGCCGAATGGCGGGAATTTGTTAAGGATCACGGCATTTACAATCAGATCGTGAGCGAGCGCAACTTACAGCAGCAAATTATGACCGGCCGGAACTATGGAGCCGGCCTAAAAGTGATAGTGTCACAATCTGGCTCAGTCTATCAGGCTAAATTCATACTTGAAAAATACAGCAAAAAGTACGTTGTTCTAAACTATCGTCAATTTGCAGGCTTGATAGGCTACGTCACTGATATCACTATGCTTTTGGACAAAAAACTGAAAGAGATAGAGCCCCCCACAGTTCAGATCGAATCCCCCACATCCCAAACCGAAATGTGGTTGGAGTGAAAAAAAAATAAGTAATGTCCCTTTTTTTTTCATTTTTGTCTCTCCCTCACAGTCTCATGGCGTACCAAACCATCCCATATTGCGATTGCTTCCCACTTACCGGGTTAAATTTCATACGAATAGTTCCGACGGTAAACGTAGTGAAAATAGCTATTGGAAAACACGGAGAAAATGACAGCGTGGTATTAGATCCAACAGAGTGGTTAGGGATAATAGCGCAACTCTACTGGCGTCAACCTAACTCGAGTATATCAGTTAAATCGGGGAACGTGTCGATCGAATCCGTGGCCGACAATGTGCTGATCCTTAAAAGTGCAGACAAATCCGTAGCATTAACTGAATTTGATATACTCAGCATGAAATACATGCTCCCTCATATATCGCAGGCAGTCGCTTGCTGGACGCAGAGAATATGCGAGTTGACACCTTCACCTGCGGTAACATTGCCAACAATGGTCGTAAATGAACCGAAGCAAAAAAGAAAGAGTAACGTAGCGGTCGACGGAAGCGAGCCAGAGAAAAAAAAAAGCAAACGACGTCCACAAAAGAAAAGTGATGTTAAAAAGACCGACGACCCGCTCCCTTCTTCTTCTTCCTCCCAGGCTACGCAGGAGCCGGAAGTTGTCGAACTACAGAAATGTTACATGTGTGAACAAGAAATCGCACATCCGAAATGCAGCAAAAACACAGAAGATACACGGCTCCCCTGTCAGGGATGTAAGTTCAATTCCCCGAGCCAAAGAGACCATGATTGCGTAATGCACGCTTCGCTTTTTCGCAGCTCAATTTATTAAACTACTTCTCTGTTTTTTCCAATAGCTTATTCTAATCAAGTTGGGGGAGGCCCGACATTAAAATCATCCTGTCCCGAAAAGCTTCCCGAATATGATTGTCAGACTCAGGGAACCGAAACTTTTAAAAACGATAGATTCAGCATCGTTAAATGCATGGGGAAATACATTAAAAAATTTAGCACTAATACAAATGTCTACACGGTGACAATTCCCCCTATTGACGCCCAGTATTTGGTTAGAAACCGTTTAGACCCTATAGAATATATAGACCAACTTTTCACCGACATATTTGAGCGTGTCCTGGATGGGTTCCGACCCACCGACTATGTAGGTGTGTGTATTGGGGGGAGTGGGTTTGAAAATAGCTTGTTCCTTCCCTTACATGCCAGGGAATCTTTCAGCGTCGCTAACATTTTGGCTCTTATTTTGAAACTTAACCAAAGTGGTCGGGAAATAGATGTATTCAATAAGCTCGAGATTAAAGTAACTCATATCGAGATACCCAGAGGCGGCACTTTCCCGAAAAAGAAAATGTCACGCACAAATGTTATAGCATGACTATCAACAGGGGGAGCTAGGTCGGTCGTGTTCCCAAAAAAACGGCTTAGATAAACTTTGTTTGGCTAGAGCGATAGTTTGTTGCAAAGCATTCGCTGATAAGGACATAAAATTATATAGACAAATTCGTAAATCGAACAATGTGCAAAAAAAGCTCGCTTTACAGCTGCACGCCGACGCCGGCGTCTGTGTTCGCCAAGATGGATGTTCTATTGTTGACTTGAAAGAATTTCAGGATTATTTGACAGAATACCAAATTGTGTTATTTCAAAAAAATGGAACGCAGTGCCAGGTTACCTTCGAGGGGCCTTCTAGCTCTAAGCGCATCTACCTTTTCTGCCACGCCAATCACTATTTCGGAATTTTAAAGCCGCGGTTTATTTTCTCATCCCGATTTTTCTGTCATTCCTGTCTGAGGCCGTATTCCCGACCTAAAAGCCACGCCTGCCAAAAGCATAAATGTCCCTCGTGTCACTCGCCTAAATATGTTTGCTTCCTGAAACGCTGGTTGCCATGTTTGGCATGTAACAGATTGTTCAGAAATACGGAATGTTTAGTCCGCCATTATAGCAAACAGCCACCCTTCAAAGACTCTACAGTCTGTAAATCGCTGTTTAAATGCAAGATTTGTTTTCTAACGTTTGAGGGTAATAGCAGGACACCGCATCACTGTTGCCAACGTTTTTGTAAAATATGCAAACAGTGGTGTCGGCTAGAGCACCGCTGCCACATTCAACCTTTACCACTCCTCAAAAAACGCGATTGCGTGCGGTTAGCTGTTTACGACCTCGAAACGACGCAAGTTGAGCGAGTAACTGACAGCGAGGACAGGGAGTTTTTTTTACACAGCGTGAATTTGGCGGTTATCGATATTGCATGCACTTACTGTTTTGGTAAACCTACATGTATTCGTTGTGGTGACAAACACAAAGTGTTTATGAACGGTGAAAGCACGCTAGACGATTTTTGTCATTGGTTGTTTGAGTCACATGCCAGGGATTCGAACCTCTCTCTCATTTCACATAATAACTCTGGATACGATTCTCTCTTCCTAATTAGATGGGCATTAGATAATGGAGTCAAACCTACCGACGTCATATATGCGGGAGGTAAAATAATAACCGCAAAAATAGAAGGCATAAAGTTGGTGGACTCTTTCAAGTTTATGTCAATGGCCTTATCCAAGCTACCCGCTAGTTTAGGGCTAGATGAAAATCTCATTAGTAAGGGGTATTATCCTCACCTGTTTAACCGACCAGAAAATTATGAGTACAGAGGTGTAGTACCTAATCTCGAAATGTACGATCCGGATAGCTTGAGTGTCGATGCGCGCCTCAAACTGATAGCTTGGCACGCCGAACAACGTGCCAAAAATGTAACTTTTGACTTTAAACAAGAACTGGTTAAGTATTGTTGCAACGATGTCAGCGTGCTTATGGCCTGCATTCTGAAATTCAGGCAGCTCATACAAGCCGTGTGTCCCAGGTTAGAACCATTCCACGACTGTTTGTCTATCAGTAACCTGGCCATGACTATATTTAGAGCTATCTATTTAAAACCAAATACCATAGCAGCCATTCCATCGGACGGCTATTTTCCCGACCGTAAATATTCGAGAGAGGGTTTAGTCTGGCTAGATTACGAGGCAGCAAAAAGAGGTATTTTTATTCAACATGCGGCTAACCTAGGTGAAAAAAAATTCATTGGCAATAAATACAGCGTTGACGGCTATTGTTTAAGCACTCACACTGTATTCGAATTTATGGCTTGCCACGTGCACGGGTGCTTATGTATATCAAATAGGCAACAAAGACTACCTTTTAGTCAGTTAACGGCTCAAGACGCTCACGACAAAACGATAATTAGACGCAGGGCGCTAGAGGAAATAGTCGGCGTTAAATATGTGCAAATATGGTCTTGCCAATTCCACGAACAAATGAAACGCGACGAAAAATTGCGAGCGTTTGAAAAAGCCTACAAAAAAGTGCCTCCTGTGTTGAGACCCCGGTCCGCCTATCTAGGGGGTCGAGTGGAGACATATAGACATTTGCACGTGGCCGAAAAAGACGAAAAAATCTACGCCGGTGATATAAATTCTTTATATC
>JAHWFP010235577.1:0-28364 GCA_023313725.1 Lithobius niger
AGTAACCCTCTACTACCATCTAGAAAATAAAAAAGTTCCCAAACCTACTTTTACATGGTACCACACGCCTTCTAAGCTCCTTTATCAAGGCAACACGGTTTGTGTGCACACTAGTCATCTAGTGAAACACCCCATCATCTGACCTTATCCTCACTTGGTAAGTCTGCAGGTCTATGACTACTCCCCAAGCAGCACACTTGTCACACTGCCTATTTAGAGTCATAACGTACATGTTCAATTATCAAACAATTGTTACCCAGCATATCAGGATACGGCCTTGAAGTTTATCTCCCCTTCATCAACCTCCTCTCGGACTTCACAAAATGATACCCTCTTACACAAACACCGTTACATACTATGACCTTATCATTCCTGTACCCTTTCTGGTCTCCACTGCTGTAAAATCACAACATGGCAAAAAGATAATAAACACAAATACACGATAAAAACACTTATAATGGATTATAATTAATGCACAGGGTAAAGAAACACGTTATTAATGATACAGTGAAAAATGCGCGTATTATCAGAGAACTGTTTCTCAGTCTGTAACAGAAGGATGTTGGTGTACTGCACGTAACGTTCGTGCTGCAATGACTAACAGAGTTTGTGTATAATCATCTTGTTCTCATGCTTCGTCTGTAAGTGGTGTTTAACACTTAATCACTGTTACTGTTGATATTGTTACCTCAACCATCTCCACTGTTAGGGCTGTTTCGGTCGTTTTTTACCTTATGAGCTTGTCAAATTTCTTCTGCAGGCATTTCAGCCTACTGACATCACTAGGTATACCACTAGTGATGCACTACTAAATATTCTGCCGTCAGACGATTGGCTTGCATTTGCTTTACTGTACTGGCTTTGACGACCATTCAATGTGCAGCGCATTGGACTCGGGGATCGGGTCGCCAATGTAATTATCGCATCCATCGTCCTCATCGATACTGCCACTGTCTGGATCAAAGTAGGGTGCGTGTAAGAGGCCTGCATACTACGCTCCTTGTTTCTGTTGTGAAAACTGCAAAGTTAAGAACTGTTGTTCGAATTTCTTAATCACTCTTTACAGGCCCTTGAACACTGTTGCTGACTTCTGATTGAAGCTTTTGGTGCATTAGACTTCAGATGGTTCCTGATCTTTACCAGGTTTCACGATTTAAATTCAACATCACGACTGTTCTTGTCATTGTTCTTCTTGCATGATAGTTGCATTTCATTAATGTTGGCAATTTACGTCATATGCCTTCATCGCCATTTCTTTCCTTAGCTGACATTCCTTATCTCCATCAATCTGTTCTCTTTCTTGATGGAGTATTACGTCTAATGACCCTTTTGGAATCATCATGTACAGCATAAAGTACGGTGTTTTCTCGCAGATGAGTGTAGTGCGGTTCTCAATGCCTACAGAACGTCAGTTGAAGTATGGCCATTTGTAATCGTATTAAATCGCGTAAACAGGTATTCACAGTACGAATCCTCTCTTTTCTTAGAACTCGATTGTGTGTAGTAAACTGTACACATGTTGTGTTCTGTGGTACGCTGTGCAAACATTGCCTCGAACATTTTCCTAATAAAGCATGGTCAACTGAAATGATGAAATCTGGGTGTCCATGATGACGTATTCAGAGTTTCTTCAGTCTTAGTGGTACAGTGTTTTGTTTGTACGAAGACAACCCATCGTGTAAATTAATCCGTTATGACCAGAATGTAGTCATTTCTCCTATTGTCTTGGGTAGACAATAGCAATTAAAAGTGGGAAACTATTTATGATGATTTGAAGCAATCTCTGCTTCGTTTTCAAACAATAAAAATATGGCTAAGAAGCCAAAATCAAGTAAAACACTTTAAAATCAATAAGAACGTAAAAACTCAAAGTACAAGAATAAAAAAGTAATGATAAATAAAATGCACGTAGGTAGGTTAAAAACTGCCACGTAGGTAGGTTAAAAACTCTCGATTGTTAGAGCACTAGCAAGCAAGAGATCAAGTTCCCTACTGGAGTTTATAGCTGTGTTAGGTCCATTTTACTTTTTATGATTATTTAATTCTTGTTCTTTGAGTTTTTGCGTTTTTTATGAATATTGAAGTGTTTTACTTGACCTTGGATTCTTTGTCGTATTTTTATTACTTGATAACGAAGCGGCAATTGCTTTGAAACGTCGCAGATTGTTTATTTTATTTGCACTGTACTAGCTTTCCATGTTTAATCGTTACTTCTTAGTGCTTCTTACGTCAGCTCGTGCATTATGTGCCTATGACAAAAGCATTCAACAAGACAAATAAGGATTCATGGAATCACCTACTCTAACGAGACTGTTCCAAGGAGTTAAAATTGACTCTGTGTGATGTCTACGCAATAAAATAGTTTTTTATTGGGTAGACAATCACACGACTTAATTCCAACTCCTTGGAATGGTCATGTTACAGTAGTTGTATCCATCAATTAATATTTGTCTGGTGGAATCCGTTTGTCATAGGCATGTATTGGAAGAGATGGTGTAAGTCCTCACATTTACAAACATGTGCTTTAGTTGTCATGTCGTGAACCTTGTAATGATATGTCTTAAATACATTGGCTGACAGACTGTAGTAAATTGTGATTCGTTTTCTTCAGCAGTACTGTGGGTCTTGATATTATAAGCTCCTGTCTTTGATGACAAGTGTCTCTTTGCACCTTTTCCAGAACCAATTCTCTTTCCATTTCTACTTATGACTTTTTGTGCTGGTAGAACTCCATGTGGTCATCATTCCTTTTACGTTTTGCAGATTGTTGCACAAGTTCTGTTTACGTGACAACATTCACCATCCTTCTGCAGTATGCATCAATCTTTTGCATTTGTTTGACGGTGTCCTTCCCAACCTGGAGTATTTGTCCAGCTGTTCTTATTACTGCTACTATAGGATTCTCGACAGTGCAAGCCGCACCGTGACATCTTATTCCTGTAAGACTTCATGATTGGTAAACAAAGGTTACATTTCCTGTGCTTAGGTGCGAATTATGTGTCCTGTAAGTCTCGAAACGTGCCTAGCAATAATTACATCATCTCCGTTCATGTTTTTTAAAGTTCATCTCTGCATAATCTGTTCATGTTCTTTTAAGTTCTTACCTAAACCACTGGAATGTCACGCCAAAGTTCTTGTCCCCATTAACAATCAACCCGCATTAACACTCACCCACCTTTCTATCTACATGCAGCTCTGCTGCGTGTTAATGTTCTTCAGTTTCGGCTTGAATATTCTAGTTCGAACGGGTGGTATCTGCTGTTCTGATCCACTATGCCAGTGTACTTCTTTCCCACTCGAACATCTTGAGTTCCTTTTACGTATTTATTATCTTCTTTAACTATCCGTTGCTCAGTCCTTGTAGATCTTTATATCCACAGTACCCTACACCCTTCTTTGGTCTTAGGAAGTAAAGTTCGGTCCATTGGCTGGATGATAATTCTGTACAGTCGTATTGTAGCAGTATTGTATGGTGGATGAGTCGCTGCATCTTGACTTGCATTTCCAGTCTTTGCTACATCAGTTTTCCTTAAAATGGCTGAACATATGCTCAACAAATTTGATTCATGCTTGGCTAAGTGTGTCCTCCCAGGCTGATTGCAAAACAACGATGGAAAGTTATGTGTACGTTCTTTCGCATCGAAGAATTGTTCTTCTGTCGTCACGTTGAACTACTTCATTCTGTCACTTTATGACATCTTCCATATTGGCAAGTTTTTGACTTCAGGTACACAAACTGAACAGTTCAATTGTAACAATTTTTCTCCAGTTGGTTCAAAAGTAACCCTTCATGTTCTTTGGGTCGTTGATGAGCCTGGTGTTCCAGACCCACTAAATCTTCTGTCGTTAAATTGTTTAGAATCCCAAACGTAAGGTTCCCTAGCGTTCATGTCAATAGTCCAGTGCCATCTGTCCACTTAGCCTTATAACCTGTCAGATGATTTGTCTGTAGGCTGTACTAATAGGTTCTTCGTTCCACTCTTCCTCTTCATTGAATCTGAATTTTTTCAGATTTTATGCATAATGCCTTGAACGATATGTTACGTTTATCGAGTGTCAATAAATGTGTGCATATCAGTCTTTTTGAAATTGATTTGTACGAACAAGTCCATCGGGGCATTTGTTAGCAATAGTAGCAATTACTTGTCATGTCTTGGTGCAGTAAGGTTCTTGTACGATGTGGACATGTGCCCAGGTACTCCAATACTGTGGCAAAAATCTTAGAGTAGGCCTTATTTGACTTGTGTTTCAGTCACTACCACCTTGTGATGCAGCTTTGGTGTTGTCACGCTCAAAGTTGCTTGATTGGCTGATCTGTATTCTCATTTACCTGTAGGTTTGATGTAGCAGTTGTTCATACTGATTTCTCCATTCTGACCCTAGGCTTGAAAAGTTGCTGTCGTGGTTGAGCGTTGCTGCCATGCTACCTCTGACTGCTCATTTTAATAGTCGTCTTTGGTGGTTTCCTCACAATTTTCATTAGTTCTTGTGTTCTGATCGACATCTTTGCAAACAGTTGCCACAGTACGCCACACGTAATATCGGTGATCATCTCTTCTTCTAATGGCTTTTGTTTCAATTCTTCATAAAGAACATTCCTGATGTATTCTGCATTCCTGCATTGTACATCAGGAATTCAAAAGCATTCCTAATGTACACTGTGACGAACTGTCCATCATTTTGCCTTGCACCTCTGGTCTTCTGCTGAATGTCAAAGTCTAACTCCCTCGGGTCGAAATTCGCTCTGACTTTCTTCTTAAAATCTACCCATGATGTGAAATTCTTCTACCAAGCTTTCTGTTTTTCGTTTTTAATGCTGTTTGAACAGCCATTTTCCGACATTCGCCATTTTCAGACATTCTCTTGTCGAATGAAGAGCTTGAAAACTGTTCGTCCAGTACGCATGTTGGAATCTTTATTGGCACCGGTATTTTTGCACTCAGTGTTTGCATACGTTCCATCATCTTTCATGCAATACGTTCCATGATCTACAACTTAAATCACTGGGTGCTTCGACTTTGTCAATCGATCTTTCTCTTGGTTTGATCCATGAACAATGTTCCATGACAATGTCCACCGTGTTGCCAGTCAAGTCGTTTACTGACTTCGTTTCACCGATTTTCTTGTTTGGTCGTTCGACTGGTTTTCATCTGTTTTGAAAGCTTCCCAATTTTGGCAGTTTGTTGGCTTCCTCAAGTTGTCATAATCACCCGTGCAATTTCTCAAACGTGGTTTTGATTGTTGTGAACTAACTTCTCCACCATTCGGTCCACTGTGGTCGTTGGTCATCTTCTGCTTGACTTGCAAACTCTGCCATCATTTCCATGAACGTAGAAGGCGATTCTCTCGTCCCATTGTTCCATTGCCTCCTTTTGAGATCACAAAACATTTCCTAACATTGCAGACAGGGTGTTTGATTCCTCATCTTCTTTAGGTTGTTTTTCTTCCCATTGCTATTACATTTCTGCATCTGTAAATGTAACTCGTCCTCTGCTCATGTGTTTCTACAAGATGTTTTAATATTTCAGCATTTCTTGCCAATTGTAGGCTTCTTGCCTGAATCTCCAATTTCACCATTATTACACCCAGTTTGCCATTGTAGTCTGTATTGAGAAGCCGCATTTGTCACGTTGAATTCGGATAGCCAGTAGCATGATGCATTTCTACCATCACGTTCGCCCTGAACAGCCTTGTGTTCATTGCTTACTCCTAGGTCTGTACTACTGGAACTGGAACGGTCAAGGTGGTTAGGCTTAACAACATTTGGCTTGTGTTCTTTGGCTTTAATCCCTGGTCCACACTGGTGGCATTGAATAGCCTACCTCATTTAAATATTTCCTACTCCGTGCTGGCTGTGATTCAAGCTCAAAATTTGACCCCAAGAATAGCAGTTGTATTCTGTTCACTCTAGCTTCCTGTCCCCAGCTGACAACTTCAATTTTGGCTCCTACACTAAGTCCCCCTATCACTTAATTAACTGCTTAATTGTGTTGGTGATATGTTGTAATCATCTACCCTATTCAGTTGGTAAGCATTTGATGGAATTTTGTCATTAACATTACGTAAAAGCTCTGCATTGTTCCGTTTATATGTTTATTTTATTCCTTAGTTGCATGGGCGTGGTTGCAAGTTAATAACTTCTGCCCTTCTACTCCTTGCAAAAAAGTTTGTTTTTAGTAGTATTTGCAATAGTCCCATTGCACTTATTTAATTATGTTACATAAACGTTTGGATAAATTTATACTCGTTTAGTTGGATTAGTTTTTTTTATTATCTTTGGTAAACTTCTCAGTTTGCACTTTGTGTGTAGCTGTTTGTGCATGTTGCATTTTGCGGGCCATGACAAGCTACCTTTATGGTAAGTGACAACAGATTTTTGCCACATTTTTACAAAAAAATGCACTTACTGTTCGTGCGTACTGTAGGCCTATATGGTTTATTTATTTTTTAAATAAATTACCCAATCTTTATTTATTTGCAATTTGATGTCGACACAGTTCATGCAAATTGTCATTTTATCTGACATACTGGGATTTTCTGTGAGCAATAAATAAAGAATAAATCCCAAAGTAAAGGGTTAACGAAGCAAACAGTCTGCATTAAAGATCAGAAGATGGAAATTATGGGTTCGAGTCCCAGTCGGGGTAATTATCTTTTCTTTCCTTCTCAGATTAGTGTATCCTGTAGTCTCGCAAGGCCAGTTTTTAATGCAGACTCGTTGCTACGTTATGATTTTCTGTTTCGTTTCTGCGCAATTCAAAACACATTGTTTTGATTTCTCATTACCTGATTTTTCACGCAGTACTAGCAAGCCGTACCGCCTGGTTTGCTGGGCGACACTATGGATCGATTGTTGCTCGGATCGTCATGTCATCCCCGTGTCCCTTCAAGATTCACTGAAATGATATACTAACTTCGATTTTGCATTTAAAACACGCCTATTCGTACTGAGTTCGTTTTTAGCGTGTCCATATGGCACTGATATAAATGTTCATTAGCATCTGAAACGCATATTTTAAAACATTCACCAAAATTCCCAGACTTGCCTTTCTCTGCAGTAATAGACAAGGTGCTAGATAACGGCTGTTACCAACTTGAGCATTTTCAAAACGCAACTCGCAGTAGCGTGCACAGACTACCGAGAGGGCAGGGGCGACTTTTGCGAAAGGGCACACTGAGGTTTTTTTTTTACTGGGAACTTTTTTTTTTTGCTCGTAAGTCCTATTTTTTTTGCCTTTTTTTAAACTTGTCTCTCTTTTTTTACCCATTTATGCCAATTTCTGTTCCTTTCCTTGCTATTTTTTACGCCTCTGGGCCTCTTCTCTGGCTGCAGCACCAGTGTTTATCGGTTCAGAAAACCAATATGTTTTTACAAAAATATGCCCTATTTTGGTTTTCTGAACCGATAAACGCTGGTGCTGCAAACTGCTACGTTACGCCTGCTGAATTAAACAACATTTTTGCTGCTGGAGTGCGTTTTCTGCCCAATTGCAGTCTTGATGCTGCAAACTGCATTCACTATTAATAACAAAATTTTAAATTAATAATAAACTTTACCTTGAATATGTTGCCCATTTTGTTAATGTCTTCGAGGAAATCTCTTTCAAACATTTTACCGAAAAGAGCAGGGGCAATGCCCCCCTCTACCCCCCCCCCCTCCTGTAACTCGCAATACCATCTTTATTTTTGTTGATGGCTGGCTGTTGTTGTTCTGATGGGGGGAGATGAGGCTTAATGGCGCGTCGACAGCTTGGTCATTAGCGCCAACCTCAGTCACAGTGCAGTGGTCCGGGTTGCCACTGCACCACACATTACAGAGATATTATTCAAACCCCTAATCTAAATCTTGTCATACATCTGTACCTCCTGCAAAAATTGAAAAACACCGGACAGGAGGACAGACTTATCGCCCAATTGACGCACAATGGGCAACACTATGAAACTCCAAAACATGGGATTCGTGAAGATTAACCTCATACTGGTACAAGCCTATGGATCACATACATTTGTGAAAATTGGCTCCATGCTTCCGTCGTCTTCCTTCTTACTGCAGTTGCATGGGAATGCCACGATGTCAGTGGCAACTTACGCCATCTGATGAAATTTCAGATTCACGCTCTTCACAAAACCTACCTCAAAAAGTGTTAAGGTGTGTAATAAATAAAGTGCACATTTGTGACCGAGCGTCATGAAACTGTTGTTTCAAAATATTACGTATAAATTTTTTCTGGAATTAGCTGCTTTACATTCAAATTATGTTAATAATTTTAGGGGAAAAAAATGGGAAGGAGGCCGCGAATTGTATTCCTCAATTTGGCCCAACACCTGCTACATGTTACTGGTTGGCTGTTACACTAGTGCTGAATTGAACAACACTTTCGCCGCCGGAGTGTATTTTCTGCTCAATTATAGGTTTTATGCTCCAAACTGAATTCACTATTGATAATTACGCAAACCAAATTTTAAAACAAAAATAAGCTTTACCTTGAATATGCTGCCCATTTTGTGAATATCTTCAGAGGGAATCTCTTTCAAACATTCCACCATGTCAGAATTTGAAGTTATCGGACACTCTAAAGACGATGCTAGTTTCTTAGCAAAGGAGAGAGGATTTTTTTGATAGGGCCATAATGGAGTCCCACTTTGAGCTATTACTCCACGAAACAGACCTGTGCATAAAAAAAACGTGAACTACAACGGTTGAATTTGCGCATCAGTTATCCTCAAACATTGACTGAAAGACGCGACATGTGTAATGGTGTATGCCATTTACATATCAATTCCCTGATTAACAATTACTGTCTGATTAATTTTGTTATGTTTGCAAATCGAAACCCAAAAACTTAAATTCATAAATAGGTCATAAAATGTTATTTAATCAGACTACGGGTTCAAAAGGTATCGTGGATACACCCATAAACCAGACTCAGAAAAGTAGTTTTTTTTCTCTGCTTCATACTGTATGTCACTAAGTAAGCAGCAAGTTATCTGAGGAACAGGGGTTTATAAGCAACAAATTTTGCCACGAGAGCGATTTTGTACGTAGGAAGGAATGCAAGGAGAGCTGTTTTCCAACTTTTTCTTACAACTTTCTACCATTTCCACAGTGATATTAATTGCTAAGGCTACGGCTATGGCTACCAGTGGCCGTATTGGCTGAGCTGAATCTAGCTGCTTGAAAACAATCTGCCTGATTGGTAATTGGACAGAATACATGGTGGAAAACTTTGTCAAGAGCATTAAGTTCTACTGCTGCATCAATTACCAAATCCGAACGGCATTTGGGTTTTTGTATCAAATCTGAAGTTGATTTGAAGAGGGTTTCGAAAACAGTTTTCGGTCGGTGTTTTTTTTAGTGGAAATTTTAATTAGCCTTAATAAACACCTCCAAAAATGTGTTTATGCATTGTTTGAAGCAATGCTGCATTGAAAGTGTCATTGATTTTCAACTTCGCAGCTCTGTAAAGGTTTAAATTGGGTATTGCTTTTCTACATTACTGAACTGAAGTTTGTTAATGTTTTTTTTTTGAGCTACAAAAGAAACTGATGTGGAAACTTAAATAATGTTTTTTTTTTCTTTTTATTGATAGGAACAACTGAAACTTCACCATTTCAGGAAAAGTGTAACCAACACAACACTACAAGGTTTCAGATAAAGCTGGTTAGGGAGTGTGTGAAACTTACGGCCTCCTCTATTAGAAAAGACACCTATTTTTCGTGTTTTTTTTAATATTCTAATGACCCCCTAATTTTTTGTTGGGAGTACGTCTGTTTCGAATCTCAAAGATTGTCTCCCCTCACTAGGCTTCTTTGTGCTTCTAAAATGCTTAGGGTTAGTGCTTAGGATTTAATATTGAACCAGGTTATCTATACGAGCATTCTTACCATTATGTGTGTGTGCCATTTACATATCAATTCCCTGATTAACGATTACTGTCTGATTAATTTTTTGATGTTATTTATGGATCAGAATTGAACTGGTTAGGCTATACGAGTATTACTCCCCTTATTAGCCTTCTTTCTGCTTTTCTGGGTCTAAAACGAACCTGTTATCTATTGGAACATTACGATACTAGTCTCCTTTCAGCATCTATGGTTCAAAAGAAAACCGGGTAATGAATACAAAATAATTATTGTATACCTACACTTACTAGCCTTTTTTAGTTTCTAAATTACTCGTACAGCTCATACACGAGCATTACGTAATTTCACCTTACTTCATATGGACACAGATGAAGTAACGCTCAAAGAAATTATGAAAAATATCTTAACAAGTTCGACAAAAGTGAAAAGCTTACCTGCAGCCAATGGTGACAGCACTAGATATCCAACACTCGCTGCTCCAGCACTCTCACCAAAGATAGTGATTTTATTCACATCACCTCCAAACACATCAATGTGATCGTTAACCCATTTGAGAGCTAACAACTGATCCATCAAGCCGTAATTTCCTGGTGCAGCCGTGTCACTGGTGCTAAAAAAACCTACATCAACAGAGACAGTGCGAAGTTCAATCACTAGTATCAGTATTGCTTAAAGGTAACCAACAAAATGTAAATCTATGTACGAAAGTAATACCTTACACTCAACTCGTCCTACGCAATAAACCTAGTTTATTTACAGGAGAATACACAGTGGCAGTTCACTTAATTCTTATTCGTCTTATGCGCAGGGCTTAATTTCTAATGCAAAAAAGAAAACCTGTCATCTAGGGGAGGGAAGGGAGTGCTTGCAGAAGCTACTTTAGTCTACTTTAGTAGCTTTTGTCTAATTTTCCAATTTCGAACACTCAACAACTAGTTATGTAAATAGAACTTATAAAACTATGATACAAGAAGGCTTGTTTTAATATCGCTTTATCACTGTATGATGATGGTAGTATTTTTTTCCATTGGATAAAAATCTCGTTTAATGCTTTCTGTTTTAAAACTAGTTGAAGGTTGCCTAACCACACGAATTTATGTAACATTGGGATTTTTATTGCCGGGCTGGCGACTGCAAACCATAAAACAAACGGGACCCCGATCCAATATTTAAAAAAAAAAAAACTGGCATGGGGTACCAGACTATTCAGACTGAAATTAGCCCCGAGTGCAAAAAGTTACAGTCAGCAATGTGAAACTTTGGAAGAAAACTAATGGAAACCCCTCACAGAATGCCCTCACTGCTTTGGATATATCCTAGTGGAAGGAGGAAGGTGAACAAGCTACTGGAGCAGCATGCGGTTTCTTAGTATTCCTCCTTATTCTTTATTTGTAAGATAATGAGGCGAAGAAGTTGTTGAGAAGAGTAACTAAAAAGTCACTTAATGCCAAATTCCACTCACTCTAATGTGCAGCTGCCAGGCCAACTGTCTTTTTTTTTTAGAAAAGCATGAACTGTTAATTTTTAGATGTGGAGGAAAGTTAACTTTGACTTCTGAGGACCATGATGGCCATCAGTCCATATGGTCTAATGTTTAAACACGCTTACTTATGAAACAAACAGTAAAAAAAAGGCATGTAACGTGTCATTTCATTTAGTGAAACTTTTTTGAGATTACTAGAATTCATGGAAGTGCATTTATGTCAAGGTCACTATCAACAATGAGCAACGGATCTAGTTTGCATCATTACAACTGTTGTTAATGTCAGCCTTATATAAGACCTTCGATGTGAAATGTAACACATTATGTGTTTTTGGTGTTCTAAAATCTCTTCTCCTGCTGGTCTTATTTGGTAAGAAACACACCGATGCAACACGTCGCGGTGGACCCTACCATGCCCTCTGAATCCAACTGATCCAAGCCATACACAAGTGATAACTGGTACATTTGTGTCCTTTGCCAAAATAGACCAGGTAAATCATTACAGAACAATTATCAGAAATCGGGTAAATCACTCCGATCAACGAAGTAGCCCAATTTGGCTATGAATCCTTGGCAGCAGACCGCCTCACGTGACATACCCTTCCGCACATGCTATCTACCTGGAACGATTGGATGAGATAGAAGTCACTCTATATCACACAAGGCTCAGTTGCATAAGAAACGTCAGCTAAAATTTAACAAGGGGAATTTGAAGAGCAGAGTCGGAGGGAATTAACTACCAGTCGAAAACAAAGTATATCAATGTGCAAATGGGATCTGCTCACAGCCATCCAGAGTCCATAAAGCCTACTTGTTTATTTTTTCCGCAGTGAGCTTACTCGTTCTTCAGCTTTTACAACATTAACACTAATGTATGGAAGAGTGACCTTGAAATTGAGGACACTGCAACAGACGACATGATTGGCATTATAAAATTGATTTCGACATGTACAGTATTGGACAATGAAATTTAGACAGAGAAATGTTGACTTCTCTGCATCTCTCCTTTATGGATTACTTCCTCCAGGGCGTGAATGGCTGCGGAAGGGCGATTGTTTTAAGGTATTGGTTTCAGAATGCATATTTTATGTCGCAGGTTGGATAATTATAAACTGTTACGACCAATAATTACGACATTTAAGTCCGTTTTAGCTGTTGGACACTATTGGACGACGAGTCCACTTCTCACTTGCGGGTAGAGATGATCGAAGTACCCAATGACTTGCAGACTGAACTTTAGTAATTTAATCTGGATAGGACAAGGCTTGTTGCGATTTAAACATTGGCGTAATTAACTTTTGACCTGGTGTAAGAAAATAGTGTTAATGACTTTAGTTTGGGGACTAATATTCACCATCAAAATGCAAGCTGTAAATGATAATTCCGGAAACATTGGGCTTAGTTATCCTTTATCCTTTAATTATTGGCTGAACCAGCGGCGGAATCACTAGGGGAAGGGGGACGGGGGGGGGGGAGGCTTTGGGCAATCCCCACCCCAAACCAACTAAAAAAGAAGGGCTTGCATTCGTTGAGGTCAAATTCATCACACGTAAGTTGATATTGAAAACCTTTTTCCGCGAAATTGCCTCATGTTTTGTGACCTGATTGTGTGAAACGTTCAGTTCCAAACTTTAACGTTAATCCCTAAGTCGACGACTGATGCAACCTCTTAATGGTCGGTATTCGTTCGACCAGATCACCTTATAAATCTTCTATTCAACTTCATTCAACTTATAGTTATAACTAGCGCGGTATCTGATCACTTCTAACCTCTAACTTTCTTATTTGATTGATGACAGTATTCAACTCAGGAGCTTTTTTTCTCGGCATGGTCCCTCGGACAATACTCAGTGAGACCGCGCTTTACGCTAGGAAGGGGGAGGGGGTTTCGCGCGGGAAGAGTAAACATCGTAAAACTTCTACAAATCACAACTGCTGGCAACACACTGCCAGAAAATGAAACTCCGTATGTGGATTAGGAATAAAGTAAAGACTGAAAAAAGTCAAAGGAAAAAAGAAGCCACGAAAAAAAAAGGCCACGGAAATAGCCGAAGGAAACTGTTTAGGCTACTTTTTTCTTTAGTGTTTTTTTGTTGTTTTGTTTTTATAGGTTAGGTTTGGGGGGGGGGGGGTTGAGGCTTAATGGTGCGTCGACAACTAGGTCATTAGTGCCAACCTCTGTCACAGTGCAGTGATTCGGGTTGTCACTGGACCACGCATTAGAAACATTAAACAAGCTAGGTTAGGTATCACTAGGAAATGGTTCTTTCCTCAGTTTTTTTCCTCGGATTACATTCCTTCTGTTATTTTCCTACAGTGATCTTCGAGGTTTCTTTTTATTTTCACGGCGTAGTTTTTTCCATGACTGTTTACTGTCCGTTCCTTTTTCCCTGGGCTTTCGTTCTGCGGAAATCTTTTTCTTTGTTTTTTTTTGTTGGCTGTTTTTATCCAGTTTTTTCCCCCTAGGATTGTCTTTCCAGAGCTTTTTTATTCCTGTATTCAAAGTTTCTGAATGCATTTCTTTAAAACAAAACCGCAAAATTGACTTAAAAATCGATTTTAAAACAAAATCAATTTTAAAACTGTTGCTCTATTTATATTTATAACTAGATGACGTAATACTTTTAAAGTCAGTTGATAGGTTTTGTCATGCATAATAATACTTTTCCTGTCCATTACTGGGACTGAAGAAGCCACCACACTTTCTTGGCCTATCCATGCAGATTCCATTAATAGAGATTTGCAGTATTACGTGTTTGACTGACTTTATTCTGTGTTCAACAAATTTTATTTTTTCAGTTGCATCGCAGACACAGTATTGTATTTATTTTTCGGGTATTATTATTCGTTTATTGAATTTAACAACTTCGTAATATTCAACGATTTCCTATAACCAGGCATGATTAATAGATGAAGACTTCTAGTTGCCCCTTTCAAACTGTCTAAATTTCATTGTCCAATACTGTACGCATGATGCTCGGCGCTTGAAAGTAGAACTTTTTCAATGTTTGATGCTTGAGCATTGGCCCAAAGTCAATGATGTTGATGAATCTTGTCTAAATGGGGTAGCCTTTACTAAGCTAGTGGAATTCGTTGAAGACTTGAATTGTGATTAAGCTAATGCTACTGCTGTCAAACTCATGGACATTCTCATATATACAAGGTCAGACAGTACTGGAACTGAAACATCTGACCAATGAAAAATGTATTTACACAACCAAACTGAAACTAGACTCCTTTCTACGCTTCCTGATATGAGAGCACATACAGAGGGAAGACACACACCTAAGTTTTCAGATGGGCACTGTCCCAACCCGATAGCCTGTTCTCATGATACTAATCCCACGCATAGTGTGCTCAGCTAAGGTTGTGTACAAAGTCATTTTGAGTCAAGCTTATCCCAGTAAGTCTACAAGCACGAGTCTATGTCATAGTCCCGGTTGGCTTAGTCTGGTTTGGCTTTAACAAACATGATGCTCAAAGGTGCTAACATCAAGCATCAGAATCACTCCCCCCACTGCTTCCATCTAAGGGTGCGGTAATTTCACCAAAGCACTATGTACTAAGCATTAAGACATACATTTTATTCAGTTTTGATATAATTTGTTTACTGCATTTGTCAACACGTTCGTATTTTGCTTTCTAAATATTAAAAGTAGTCTGTTTGATGATCCAATCGACTCCAGTAAAAGGTATATTTATCAAAGAAAGCTAACTATTATTTTTTTTTTAAATCGATAAAATAATTTGACTCATTTTGGTGACCCCTACGAGGTTCCCCTGGCCTATAAAGTCACCCCTCCGTCATAGTCTGTTTGCATAGATAAGCTACAGAACGACACAAAGGGGAGTGTAATGTATAATCGTCATTGTAGCTGGAGTTCTGACGAATTGCCATGAGCGAGATTCCATAAAATTTCGTAGGTGTCACACACATAAATCCTGAATAAAAATTATGCAAAGAGATACCCTTGGAGTACACTGAAAGTTACTCGGGTCCTATTGCTAATGTATGAGCTAAGAAATCATGCTAATGGTGGATATAGAGGTTGAAATGAAAATACGGGACCATATTCGGTGAGAAATTAAGGGACGAGAATTACTGATTACTTAAGCGGTAGATGCTGAATCAAAAGCCTTCTTGCAGTCACTAAAAGCCTGTCGCATGGATTTCCTGCAGCCACAATATAGGTAAGTACTCAGCAGATTAGTGGTGTAGGAGTCCTCGGGAAGAAAACAGTACTCTGAAGGAAAGAGAATATAATGCGAGAAAGGACAGTAATTGGTGGACACTTTTTGTCATCACAAAGCGAGTCATTCTTACGTATGTGAATGGAAAAATACAGTAAAACTGTAGGCGCACATAGAAGGAAAAAATAATATGTAGGGGTAACATTAGTGGTGTATATCTTCTGCAGTGCTAAAGAGACAACACTGAGACCCTACGAAGCATCCTCCACGACAGCCACGAAATTACGGAACGGTACGTCGAGAACAGTATGAAGTTCAGTATGAACAGTATGACCCTGCCCTGTGAGTATACAGGAGTAGTAGATGACAGAGAAGTAAGTTTAAGGTGAGAATCAAAATACTGAATAAACCGTTCAGTGACATCAGTCGTTCCTCGATTTCGTTAAGACGAGGATGTTTCTGTCAATGTTTTTGAGACAATTAGTTGCGCAGTTACATTTGTTCTGTTTGCATCAGAATTTTATGCCTTTTATTGATTTGCACTATAACAAAAACAAGCTTGTTGTTTGAAAATTATAAATAAGATGCAGGAGATCAGGTAGAACGAGAATACTCTAGCAGAAGCTTGACTTCGTCCAAAGTGGACATTGAGTTATATTCTTAATGGATAAAGTATGAACTTTAGTGAAAATTGGTTTAAAGAATGGACGTATTTTCTGTTGTGTCTAGCCCAAGGAAAAACTGCTGATGGAACTACTACTAAAAATTCCTTTTCATGGAATCCTACCACACATTTCACAGAGGTAGGGAATTTCGTACAGTGAATATTACAAAAACGTTTTACTTGCCAATGGGTCCTAGTCGGTAATTCATAGTGACCAAGATAACGTCTTCATCCAGTAGAAGACCTGGACCATAGCTGGAAGAATCGGAACTTCCCGTCTGAAAAGCTCCTCCATGAATGAAAACCATGACTGCCAGTTTGGAAAGTGTTGTATCATTGCTGGAGCGCTGCTAAATTAGTCAATGTATTAATATCTAACTCTTTAAAAGCTCCATTATCATAATGGAGACTAAGCAAACACATTACACACACAATTCTTTAAACCTTGATCCCCAAGTTTAATCCAAAATTGTGTATGAAAAACTATAAAAATCGTTCCAAAACAAATTCAGGTACTGTCTTTAAATCCATGAACATTTTAGATGCTCCCAATTTGAAAATTCATCTAAAATGTTCATGGATTTAAAGAGTACCTGAATTTGTTTTGGAACGATTTTTATAGTGTACTGCAGCAAGTGTACTGGTTGGAATAATGCAATAATACTTCACACATCAAGGTGAACTTTTCAAAGTAAATTAGCTTCCAAAATATTCCGTTATATTTAACCAATGACAACCACTCTTGTATTGAAAAAGTGCTGTGCCCTTAAGTGCCACAAAACTGAATTACTCCACAAGCAGAGTGACTCATACCACACAAACTTACCCCAAGTAGTAAACAAAACCACTAATTCAAATGCAAAGAACGAATTTTCACTGAACCAAACCATTCGAACAAAAACATTAAGAAATAATATAATAAATTGTCAAACTGCCCTTTCTGAAAAAAAAAAAAAATTTAATTTGTGTTCCAAGTTTCTTTCCGTGCCACTGAATTCATTGTTGCAGTTTTTTCACACGGTTATTAGATTTAAGTCACGGCATGTGAATTTTCAACAAGCTGTTGCTTGTTATTTTCAAAAACATTGAAAAGATTTAAACCAAAAAAGGAGAATCCTCCCTCTTCATAAAAGAAGAACCACGTTCGGTGATGTTAGTTCTGGTTTGCATGGTTGGTGACGCTCTGGCTTTCAGTCGGATTGCAGCTACTTCTGGCTGCAACTGGCCAAGATAAGTCATGACCTGGTATGGTCGACGTGCCATTAAAGCTCTAGCTGCGCCTCATCCAAGGTAAGTTGGTTGGTTTCATCTGGAGCACTAATGTGAATGCCCCTCCCACAGATTAAAGAACACTACCGCGAACAGATACGCCACTACGCGGCAAAGTTGGTCCTCATTTTTTTTGCCGAGTCATGCTTCGCACTTGATTTGTCAGTAGGCGCGGAGATCGCCCGCGAGGAGCTTTGGGTATAATTAGAAAGTCCGCCATAATAAATACGCAGGCATGCGCAGTGGGATCACGAGCAGCCGCGTCGGCACGTTTACGGAACAAATCAAACAAGCTACGTTAATCACGAGAGTTTGAGTCCTAGTTGTGAAAGTTGTTTTTTTATCTTTCTTTCTCAGACTAGTGTGTTTCAATAAAGCCAATCGTAAATGCTGACTCTTTAATAATTAAATGCTTTGCCTCCTGATTTCTTATTTATTTAGCTTTTTTACGGCGTTTCAATTTCACTCTGCTAGTGACATCTGGCGAATAAAGTGCGAGGTGTTACGTCATCACCCCGACGCGTTGCTGAAACGAGGGACCATATTTGTAGCTCTGGCTGAGTTACGAGTGTCGTATCTCTGTGGGACGGAGAGTTCTTTAATCTGTGGTCCCTCCCATGATGCTTGTTGTTTCGTACCAGTGTTCTTAGACCTTGTGTACTCTATGTACGCTTTTATACCCTTTCGTCCCCCTACATAGTCTATCGTTCCCTGTGTATCTTTTTGTAATTCGTTGTGCCCTGTTTACTCTTAAGTAATAAATATCTTTTGTTCCTTTATGCACTCTTGTGTGCACTAATTTTATTTACATTTTATTTATTTATCCTTTATTTACTCTTTCATTTAATTTTTGTTTGTCCAAAGTTATAAGCATTTTCAAATCTTACATGCAAACCTACCGGACGGGACAAGTGGAACTTTTACTTTTTACGAAGACTCATAAATAGAAGTACTCAACGTCAAAGCTTGAAAAATGGCTAAATACGCAATTTCATTCGAGGGAAGCACTAAAACAACCAGTTGACAAAATTCAGCATTGTTCGCAGTTTTAAATAGGATTACTGACCGACCCCAAAAAATTATCATCCAATTTCCCTAACTGCAGTACCATGCAAGATTATGGATTCAATTGTGATGGATGATGACTTTCATTGAAAATCATAACCCTTGATAAAAGATCACCAGTTTGAAATCCTCCTTGGAAGGTCTGCGATTCACCTTCTTCTATTAGTTCTGGATCATTAGTCGTAATAGAACTAATTAGTTATTGATCACAAAATTGATACCGATATAATCTTTTTTGATTTCCGCAAAGACTTCACGTCTGTGATTCACTCTAAATTATTATATAAATTGGACTCATTTGACTTTTCAAGGGACCTGTTGATTTAGTTAAATGCCTTCATCACTAATCGTTTACAGCACGTTGTGATCTCTGGAGTCAAGTCTACTGACTCAATGGTGATCAGTGGTGTTTCACAGGGTTCCGTTTAGGGCCCTTTGCTGTTTATACTGTATATTAATGACGTAAATTGCTCTAATTCCTGTGCAATCCAGTCGAAGTTCGCAGATGATCTCAGCTTGCACTCATCAGTTGTCTCCTCTGAGGATGCAGTCTCACTGCTGGTTAGTATTGACGAGGTGGTACTTTGGTCGGAAACATGGCAATTGCCATTGGCTACAGACAAATGTATGCGCTTGCATGTGGGAAATTCGCCTACGTTAATTGAATACAGGATTGCTAATGATTCTTTGGATCTGGTTGAATCGATGAAGGGTTTGGGGCTCTTCTTTAAGTGTGACCTCGAATCTTCACTTCACCGCTGCCACATTACGATGTCTGCGAATCGTCGTGCATCTATTGTTATCAGCTGCTTTACACCGGAGAAGTGGAAAACATTGCTGTGGGCATATAAAGTTCATGTTCGTCCGACGTTGCAGTTTGCGAGTAAGGTTTGGTCGCCTCATCTTTTAAAGGATGTAAACAAGGTTGAATAAGTACAAAGGCACTTTACAAAGTCATTGCCTGTCTGCATTCTTTGCCATGTAAGGAATGTCTTGCTCGGCTCGTGCTGGATTCTTTGTAGCTCCACAGAGTAAAAAGGGATTTAATTTTATCCGATAAAATTCTTCACCATCTTTTACCGGTCGAGCTTCCTTTCTTCTAACTAAGACTAGAGAGCATAACCTCAAGCTTGCTCGTCAGTGTTGCTGTCTCGATACCAGAGAATACTGTATTTTTTTCTGATGCTGTGTTGCCCCAATTTGGAATGCGGTTCCCGAAGTGGTCGTCTCTGCCACGTCAGTTGAGAGGTTTAAACGTGGGTTGAAGAAAAGTGATCTTCGCCAGCATTTGTTGCGGCCTATGTGCTCTGAACTCTAATGGGTAATTTTTCGATTGCTCGATATTACAGCTTGCATTGGTTTTTTTTTTAAATGATCCTATTTACCAGGAAGATCGGTGTAACTGGTGAGCCTTCCCACCTTGTCCTGATACGCTAACCTTTCATGTCAGAAAATTGTATTTTATTATTTTATTATCCCCGACCTAGAACCATTCGAACAAAACCAACGAATCCTGAAAAACTAAACAGAATGTTAGCCTTCTCTAACACCCAACAGACAAACAACAGTTGTACAGTGTATACTAAAACTGCACTAAATAATTCAGACTGTAGGAATCAGTTTAGGAGAGACTTTTGTAGAGGCGATTATTTATGCTCTGAGGCACTGAAAATAGTCCGTAAAAATACTATTGTTTGGCAATGAAATAACTCACGCAAACTATTAATTTTAATTGCACAAAGAGAGTCGTCATTTTCAGTAATAGTAACTCTTATTAAAGTATAGAATTATTAAACTACCTGTTTCATTTTCGACGTTCGTGTGTATAGTTGCTATTGTTACGGCTGAGAGTAAGCACCACATGATACTGTACAACACATTGACAAATCGGGGAATGACACTGCAAAGGTTACGGCAGAATTAACAGGCGCGTTTCTATCAAACGCAGTCTTCCAAATCATTTTACATCACCCAGGATGGACCGGCAAGAAGCGCACAGCCTTGTTTGATATTCAAATTCGGCCAAAAATGTAGGATGAATTCACACTTTTGGCAGTCAGACAAAAAGATCCACATATTTTACGGATAAGTTGCATTCCATCATAAAATGGTAAGAGCAGCTGCAACCGATGAGCGTCGATTTCCCAAACTTCTCTCGAATGGCTACAGTGAGCATAATGAATGATTTGGCTTTTGTTTATCGTAAGCATAACAAGCGTGAATTTGTTCTTATCGACGTGACGATACTGTGCTTTGACGAAAAAAATACTTATGAGCATTATTAAATATCACGAAGTAAAGAGGACAATTCAGTATATTGATGAGACTTTGGTAATGCAGGACAAATGAACACAAATATTTTGGCAATTAACAGTTAGGCCTAAAAGCACCAGAAAAGCATTTTTTGGCGGTCTTACCAACTGGATTAACGGCGCCCAACAGAAAAAGGGGTCTGCAACGAAAACGGCTTTCTTCCCGGCACTGAGCCGCTCTACCCCCACCCCTTACCAGAAGTTTTAGTCGGAAAAATTGCTCTCATTCGGAAATACCAGTAGGTGGAACCAACCAACCCAAAAGCGGAACAGGACCCAGTCAGAAACTACTGTCTCCCAGCTCCCTATATTTCGTGTTCGATATTCCATTGTAAAATTTGTGGGATGGTTGTTTCTCTCCTCCCACCCCCAGCAACAATTAAAATATACTGTATTTGTTGCAATACTGATTGAAGGCAATTTGCTATTCACATGCACTAAAATAATCTACATATTTGTCCTACACCCGCTGGTATCATAGCGTTTGCATTAGGCCTATTTATTTAGGCTTGACTGAATGTAACAAAGTCGTCACACGCAGGAAAGGAAACATGGGACTGAGCCCGTTAAAATATCCAAGAGCCAGCATAAACATACAACACATTAACTTTCGTGTGCGATGCTCGGTTTGCAACTCCGGTCAAATGTTTCGTAAATGTTGCAAACCCATTCATTTTCCCGTTTTATACTCTCTTGGAGACGGTTTCCACTTTCTAACCCAAGAAAATGTTGCAATGCCAATTAATGACGCGTGGGATATTCGAAAATGGTGCGTGAATGTCCTTTTTCAGAAAATTAAACATTCATTTATTCGTACCAATTTTTAAAAAATTAATTTAAAAATTAGCTTTTTTAAATAGTAGCATACAAATGTAGCTGAAATGTAGCAGCAAATATATAGAAAATTAAAAGCCGTGAAGAATGAACGGTTAGTGGATATGTTGAATTTGTTCATCAATGTTCTTCAATGATTAAGTAAAAGATGTAACTCGTGCGTTTAAATCTCATTTATGTGTCAGTTTGTACGTTACTTAAAGTTGATACTGTGGGTCGATATAGCTGAATAGAGTGGATGCCTCTGACACACACGAAACCCGCCAAGCACATAAAATATAATGGTTTTAGGCCATAACCTTACAGATCTTGTTTACCTAAACAAAACAAAACCCAGTGATGAGCATGAATTTCTTACAATAAACGGTCTAAATATTTTTAAAAAATAACGGTACTTAACAACTTAAAAACACACAAAAAGACGCGAGCACAGATGCAGGGAAATAATTACTCGTCCGCCATATGTGTGTTTTGTGTGTTTTAAGTTGTAAGTACCGTTTTTTAAAATTTTATTCCGTTTATTCGTAAGAAATTTATGTTAATCATTGTGTTTTGTTTCGTTTAGGTGAACAAGGCCTGCAAGGGGAGGGGGAATGTGGCTTAATGACGCATCGCCAGCAATGTCATTGGCGCCAACCTCAGTCACAGTGCAGTGGTCCGGATTGCCACTACGCCACACATTACAGAGGTGTTAAACAAACCACAAATCTAGATCTTGTGATAGATCTGTACCTCCAGCAAAAAATTAAAAAAAAACTCTGGTCAGTCGGACAGACCTATCGCCCAATTGACGTGCTACGTCTCGCGGCAAATGGAAACGACGACGAACACTTTCAAGACGGTGACAGTAAACAAGTAAGTGACGGACCGTAAGTGGTCGTCGACACCAATGACATTCAGGAGGGACAACCCTCCTCAAAATGAAGCAATGAGTAAGTTTGTTGTGCCCCATTCGTAAATGGGCCAATACCACCTCTTCTATAGGCGACTGCAGCAACAGGCCGAGTGCTATTCCTTGACAGTGCCTATAACAGCCCCTAACTTATTGCTGTATGTAAGGTTATGGCCGAAAATTACTAAATTGCGGATTTTATGTACTTACTAGATGTAAGCCAGTGCTACGCACGGTGTTGTAATGATTCCGTGATATTTCCATCACGGGTTTGGTCTGATGCAGTTCTTTATATGTAAGTGCAATGGACCCGGGCCCAAGAGGCAAGGGGGCCAAAATTCAAAGCAGGTGACCCCGTGGGTGACCCAAAGTTTTTACTGTGACTGAGGTTGGCGCTAATGACCAAGCTGTCGACGCGCTATTAAGCCTCATTCCCCCCCCCCAAAGTTTTTACATAAAACTGGTGTGTCCTAGGTAAAAAACTAAAAATTAGATGTTGTCTTTTGTGTACAACACAACTGCTAACAAATCTGTACAGCTTGAACTGACTTGTAAAAAATGAACAACAACTGTAGGCAGCGAACAATAGCTGACACAGATGCTGAGACAACGGTTCACGCCACATTTACGCTTATAGTATTCTGCTGCCGCTGGTAGCCCACTACCTCCCGGTCGCGCCTATTGCTTCGTTCGCTTGGGTTGATTATCAAGAGATAGCGCTACGACTGTTGACCTGGCTGGTACTTGCGGCCGTCGTGTGGCCGTCTCGTTGCCGTCCATTGAACGCGACAACTCGATTTTATTAATAAAGATGGGGTTCGGTGCGTGTCACAGCCATCCGTTTTATTCACGTTACTTTTGATTATCGAATTTCTTGAATAATGTTGATAACTATTGTTGAACTAATGATTCCGAAATCTCTTGCCTAATATTATTAATTTACTAACTTAAAACCACAAATAGGACACGGATTGTATGTGAAAAATCTAAAATGAAGCAGCCAATTGGCTCAAATGTTATCGTGGAGACAAACAGATGTACAGACAAATATCAGAAATGGATAACAAGTTCTTTTGCTTTGCTCCTTATCTCACACCACTACATGCAAAAGGTCTGAAGGCGATCAGTGTGGCTGCAATCGATGTGGGATGGTGTAAGAAAGACGTCAAAATTGGTCGATTAATGCAACACTAACGTTCTGATTGCAGAAATTTTGACCTTGTAGGCACGTAGTAACGCGTTGCTCGCTTTATTCTGTCTGGTTAGGGCTTAAGGCCAACGGCAGAGTTATGTGTACTATCAGGAAAATACTCGCTTGTATTGGAACAACTAACGGCGTAGGGATGCGAACAAACGAAATATTTTGCAAAGTGGCTCTCTTTCTTTCCTCCGTTAAAAGGACATTCCTTCTCACTAATTTCGAGCTTGCTGCCAGAAATAGCTTTTGCGACAGTTAGAGTGAATGTAGCAATCCTGTTTCTTGCGAGGTGAAAAATAGGAATATGAATGTTTTTTGCAAGGAGAATCAAAAGTTGCTCACCAACGTAGGCATTGCATTTAGGAAGAAGTTTAAGAAACAAAATTTGCTGTAAATATTTGCAATGAACGAAGAAACATACCAGAGCTAACATTGTGAACATCCAACGATAACAAGAAAGCAGCAATTATGACGACAATTTCGCGTGTCATCATGTGTCTGGGATTTGAACCCGGGTCTTTGTATTGGGCCACCTATGCACAAACCATTAAGCTAAGTTGACTCATCAAAACGTAAGTTACTACGCTTTTAGCTACTATTGATTGTAGCTCTGAGATAAGCCGAAAGGTCGAGTTTTAATGTATATTTGTGCACAATGTTGGCTCCATTGTGTGTTTCTTTGATTATTAAGAAGCAGCATTTTATAGCTATGTTTTATAGCCCTTTTCTGAAGAAACAAATTTTTTCAGCATAACAATAGTTCAAAGAACTGAATGTTTAGCACATTCTGAAATATCTGTGACTCCATTATGCATGACTTTGCAACCACATCTTGGCAAGAAGGGTATGTGGGTCTGGTCTTCTTTACGATTCAGACGAACCATTGTTTTAGTGACATTACATAATAGGTATCAAGGTTGAATATGGGGATAGACTTAATATTCGGAAAGTTTTTTTATCCACATGCTACGGACAATGGTACTAAAGCGATAATACTGTAATGGCTAGTACCATATGTATTGAGGTGGAGCCGATATACGAGTGTTGTTCTTGTTTGTTTGTTTGTTCAGTTTACAGTAGCAGACTAATGGTGTTTAAACGCTGATTTCCACCAAAACCGGAAAAGAAAAGAAATCAGAAAACTGAAATCAGAAATCAGAACACAAAGTACTACCGTAGCCATCGCCGTCGAAAGACTGGAACGATCAGCCAATGAGCACTCGCGATGGACAAAACCTGGCTGGCCGACAAACCCTCCGCTACCCTCTCCCTCCCTGTCCTGTTTGCATTGGCCTACGCATCGTAGCCTGCATTGTAGTGATCAGGTTAATCCTGGCCCTGCTGCTAAATAGCTAAGCATTGTAAATAAACATGGCGGAGGGAAGCTAAAAGCTATCTTGCTTGTTTTCTCGACGTAGGCTGCAGCATGCCAAATTATTCATGTTTTGAACGTTAATTAAAGGTTCAGTGCCTGTTGGTCACCGTGCAGCAAGAAGGTTCACAAATGTGTGTTTATTTCAGCATCGGTGAGCATATGTCAGCAGTCTGCTTTTTTAAATTTTTGAATAACCAAGATACTATAGCGCAGTTCTTCGACCATTTTTAAAGAGCCTCTGGAACCTTCATGCTTTGTTTTGTACGGAGTGGATTTTGTGGTCTTCGCGTCTTGTGACTTGTGGGGGCGCGGCAGTTTGCTGCCTGATACACAGTCCAAAACGGAACGAAACGGAAAATCTAAGCAGCCTTTCTAAGCAGCACAGAAAAGCTTTTGAAAGTGTCTAGGAATGCGAATTTACCCACTTTTTAGGTCTTTTCTGATTCGATTCCGATTACGGTTTTGGTTTAAGGAACCTTAACAACCATCGTTTCTAAGAGAATTATTTTTTAGGTCTAGGTCATAGTTCATTGTCCGATTCCATTTTTTTTTAAAAATAACCGATGGATGCGTAAGGAGCAGAGGAATGTGTAAAAAAAATGTAAGTAAACGTCACCTATGTAAACGTCACCAATATTACCTGTGTTGTAAAGACATTCAAATATAGGCAATCTTCTTGTCCTGTAATGGCTGCTGTTAAAAAATCACTTTGAACACACATGGGCCCTTCCTTTGTTGCATCAAGTGGCGGGCCGTCCTTCCAAGAAGATTTCGGAACTGGAGCCTGAAATGAAAATAAAGCAATTCTCATACTCAGATTCTAAAATTTCAAGTTTAGTTGAATAAAACTAATACTTTTTAAGATAGGTTACGAAAAGCAACCCTTATCTCAAGAATTCGACTCCCAATAATTCGATCGAGGTGGGATAGGAGAGTAAATGATATCATAAAGATTTTTACGTACCCAAGAATTCTGAAGAAAATCGGGGAGGTAAAACGATTTGTTTTGTGTGTAAATCTTTCACTCTAAATGCGACGTTCTTTTTTTGCTTACCAAATTAATGTCAAACTGGTAGCAGTGGGAAATTCAATATGTTTTACATTTTTTAATGCTGTTAAGTTATAATCAAGCTTTTTCATTAGTTAGTGTTACTCACAAGCACAACTTTGGTTTTGTCACAAAAACCCTAATCTAAACAAATCCTGTGTGCAAATTATATGTGATTGTGCAATCCAGTCAGATTTTAAATAATTAGTAAGGCATTTATTCCAGGTGAGATGTTTAGTTCTGATTTCAAGCATCGCTAACTACTTGCGATTGTCTCTCCTCTGAAAGGAGATAGCCCAGGCAATAGGCCCAAAATAATATGCACCCTTGAACAAAATATCTAAAGCTGAAAGTTTGTGTAGTGACCCTATTGACCATCAGGAACAACATAATAAAATTATCCATAACACTTATGCAGGCTTCGTGGATTTCTAGCCCTTCTCCGAAATGTGCACAAAAATGTGATTGACGACACTTAGTTTTGTGAAGCATATAACCGACTACAAGTTGAATTGATTGAATGGGGATTGGAGTGAGTGAGTGAGCGAAGTGGACGAAAATCTGCGTTTGTTAATCATATTAATGAAAATTGGAAATTAGCCAACAGCGAAAATCATACACTAGAAATAACGTAGTTCAGTAAGCCACCTTTATGCACTTACGTTTCGTCGGAATGGATGTGGCCATAGCGATTAAGGCGCTATGCAAGTGATCTGGGGGCGAACTAGGTAGCCGGTTCGAATCCGGGTCATGGCATTCCGACGAAACGTAAGTGCATAAGGTAGCTTACTGAACTACGTTATTTATAGTGTATGATTTTCGCTGTTGGCTAATTTTCAATGTTCCTTAATATTATTTCCAGCGATTTATGTCTATTTATTTCTTCTTTATTGAACCTTGTGAGTGTATGATTTGTCTTCCCTCTCCATTGTCAACGGCCGTGTGAATTGCGGTCAAATGGAGCCCTGGTCACGGTTGTGACCTTAATCATGGGGGGGGGGGGGCCCTTGATGGTCACTGGCCCGTCGACAGCTTGGTCATTAGCGCCAACCTCAGTCACAGTGCAGTGTTCCGGGTTGCCACTGCACCACACATTACAGAGATATTATTCAAACCCCTAATCTAAATCTTGTCATACATCTGTACCTCCTGCAAAAATTGAAAAACACCGGACAGGAGGACAGACTTATCGCCCAATTGACGCACAATGTCATGCGGAAGATGGAAACGACGACGAAAACCATCAAGATGGCAACAATCAACAAGGAAGTGCCGGACCGTAAGTGGCCGCCGACACCAATAACATTCAGGAGGGTCGACCCCCCGCAAAAGGAAACAGTGAGTAAGTCGAGTGTGACCAATGCGCAAACGGGCCAACACCACCTCCTCACGGCGACTGCGGCGACACGCCGAGTGCCATTCCTCAACAGTGCCTTTAATAGCTTAATCATGGGTTCAGTGAGTTATCTTTATTTAAAGAAACTAACAGCCAGTGGAGGATGTAGCCATAGCGATTAAGGCGCTATGCAAGTGATCTGGGGGCGAACTGGGTAGCCGGTTAGAATCCGGGTCATGCCACTCCGACGAAACGTAAGTGAATAAAGGTGGCTTACTGAACTACGTTATTTCTAGTATATGATTTTCGCTGTTGGCTAATTTTCAATTTTCCTTAATATTATTTCCAGCGATTTATGTCTATTAATTTATGTCTATTATTTGTTAATCATAAACAAACATAAGGTAATGTGTTAGCCATTGTGTGTGCAAAAAATGTGATTAAATAAACTTAAACCACGGCTGTGACGTCACGCTAACTCAACGCCACGCTAAATTTCCGTAGGTTAAATCCCGTTAACCGTGAGCGGAAGTGTGCGTCATCGCAAAAAGTGTGGGTTATCAAGTTACCCCACACTTTTACCGATAATCCACACTTTTGCCGATAACTCAACACTTTTGACACTTCCGGATCACGCGATGGGAACGCACACACCACAACCAAAATTATACAGCGTTAAAACCGTAACGCTATGAAAACGTACAAGAGGAATTACTTAACTTGCCGGGATATCCCAAATGAAATCCTTTACCTGCTAACGCTCACATGTCTGGCTGGCCAATTCCAAGTTTATTCCCTCCGTCTAACTCTTCTCTCCCCCCCCCTCCACAACC
>JAHWFP010235578.1:0-15001 GCA_023313725.1 Lithobius niger
AATTGTGGAATCGTTACTGTTATCCAGTAACAGACATTGAAGTATTAGCTCGATCCACTTCAATCTTCGAGGAAATATTAACCTTAACACCCACCTTTGACTGGGAGCTAATTGCTGTCGTTGTGACTGTTCTACTGCTAGCTGCACGTCGAAACTCTCGTGACTCTGACACGTTCCAGGAGTAAGCAACCAACAACCAACAACTCGGTTTAAAAGAGACCATCACCTGCTATTCATTTTACTGTTACAGTTTTGGCAATGTTGAAGCTAGCGTAGTTCTTGCAAATGTATTAAAAACTAACAGAACAAGTGCCATAAGTTAGGTTAGCTTTGATTGCTAATAAAAGTTTAGTTTTATTCCATTTTCTTTGCATTATAAAAATATTATTTCTCATTCATAATAAATTTGCTTGAATCTGAATTTTCAGTACCTAAACTGTAAAAATCAAATGATGTGATTAACCCTTGATAATACGTCGGTAATAGGCAGACAATTTTCCCTTCCTATCACTTTTCATTGACATCGACCCATCAGCAACATTTAGCCATCAGTTGCACATTACGGCGAACCCCCAGACTCGTAATTGCAGTCCTAGATCAGTTAAACATACCAGCTAAACGAAATACAGATGCAAACTTATTTACGTTACCTTTTGGACTTATATGTCAGACTGTCTGAGTGGGGAATGAGAACCCATGACCTTTGAAACCAAAGGCCCAGGTTCAACCGCTGAGCCATACTGACATGTTCTGACTCTTGGTGAACCGTCAGCTTTCTGTCCTGTTTAAGGTTAAACGAAATGTTCGGCAGTAAGTTTGTGACAAGAAAGGATGCGTATTTTACTTCAAGGCATAATTAGCTTCTAAAACTGTGATTATGATCAACTATGTTTTAATTTGACCTGTTTATGGACTTATTATGAAGTTTATTTCTATGAAGTGTATTTCTTCAAACATTCTATTAAGTATAAAATGTATTTAGACTTTTTCGTAAGGTGGTAATGTCTTCTTTTCACTAATGCTTCTAAAAATTTCTTTATAATAAATTCTGGATCATCTTAGACTCATATAAAAGTGAAGCAGTAATGCACAGGTAGACAAATGTGTGGCGATTTTCTAATTAAATGTCTACCTTCAAGAGTTGTAATTAACTTAAATGGATATACATAGGTTTTTATGGAAGGTGGTAATATCTTCTTTCCACCAAGGCTGTTCAAATTAATTTATCGTTAACTACTTCCCTTTAATGTAATCTATCAAATTAATTTATTATCCTACCCCTATTAAAGGTGAAGTGTCAAAAGCAGTCAAAAGGAATATCAATTTTTGAATTAAATGCCCCTTCAAACCTCCAATTAAATTATATAGATATATGTACTTTGACTTTTCTGAAGAGTGGTGATGTCTTCTTTCCTCCAAGGTAATCCAACTTTATTTATCGTAAATAAGGGCCATCCTGTGTGCATTTAATGGTGAAGCTGTAAAGTTTCTTCAAGTTGTTTCAAATTTTCTAAGTGACTCAAAGGGATGTGGTCAGGCTTTTCTGAAAGTGGGTTGTGCTCTTTACCCAAGGCTAAATAAATTATTTTCCCTAAATTGTTGCCTCCTAAGCATTATCAAAAAAAACCTGAAATGACCTTACCAATGACATCTTCAAACGGTCATAAAGTGTACTTGTTCGTTCTAGAATTTTTGTTTGATGAAGTGTTTTGTTCCATTTATGAAGGTAAACAAAAAACCGGCAAGATTCACAAGGTGGCATGTTGGTTAGTTACGTCTGTCAGTTGTCTTAGGTCTTTAATTGAGAGATGTGACTCATGTTTTCATGTGACGTTTTATGTGGCAAAACCTTTAGTTATTACATGTTGATTTCTGATTAATTTCCCTGAAATTTTTTATGATTACTTTTATTAACTGTTAAATTTTAAATAAATTTCTTTAATTGCTTATCGTACACATGGACATAAGGTTATCGTACACATGGAGATACAAAAACACAGACAGATGGACACCAACTCGGGATGAGAACCTTTGCTCTAGTTCACACTAGGTGCTACTAAGTATTTATATGCTATGTACGTAGAAGATATATGTCAGCTGTATACACGACAGATTTTTAGTTCATTATACTCGTAAAACAAATTACAAAAAGTAGAGAAAAATGTGCAAGAATCAGATAGCCATAAAATCAATAATCTTAATGGCTTGCTTCAACATCACTACTTTGCTGAGTTCACACTTTAAGATCATTGGTAGAAGTTGGAAAAGTTCAGTGTGTCAATAAACACTAAACATGTGCTCAAAAATATTATATAAGAAAACTGCACGATTTCGCTGCGTGGCACCATACTACATCAGTTCGTGAAACAATGGGTCAACGTGGGTCATACGATTGCCATCAGATGTGGTCGTGAAATCACAATCCGTTGCCAAGTATTTTGCATCTAAGATATAGCTCGTGTTGAAAACGAAGGAAGACAGATCGAACAGCTGAAGCTGAATTTATTGTGCCATTTACCATCGAGGCATACAAAAAATAAGGTTTGACAGACAGGATTGGCACTTACTTCATTCTGAATATGAACTGCGAAATATGTAGGGTGCGCTATTAACCAAACAATTTCTTAAGGTTAGAAACTAGCTTATGTGGTTAATTTATGAACGATTGTAGCTAGTGGTGATTGCCTGGCTCCACAAAATATTTTCTGTGGTATAATTCTGACCCTTAACCCCCCCCCCCCCAAAAAAAAAATCATTTGGAACAATTCCATTTGATTAGCTCCAACGTGTTGATATAACCTAGTGAGGAACGGGTTGGCAATTACTTCCTTCCTTTATGGTTCGCTACTAAGTTAATAAGCAACTGGTTAATGTTAGAAACTATCGCTTTTGGGCTATATGCAAAAACGTGCGGTTAATCACAAGATTTCCAGCATGGCCTAGGCTCTACAATACGCTATCTATAGTATAAAAATCCGCAAACCCTCCAAAAAATGTTACTGATGAATCCTTTGCTTATTACCTCCTCTTTGTCATAGACCTAGTTTGGATTGTGTTACCAGTTACTGAATTCTAAACATGGGCTGTAAAAATAATTGCACTACATGACACTAGCCCTGCACTGGAAAACAGGCACAAGAAATAGCCTGCTGAAAAAAAGCTTATGAAAAAAAAAACGGAAAACTAATCCTCCACAAGTAAGATAAAAAAAGAAAAATGAAGAAAAAACGTAAAAAAAAAGGCTGGTGAAAGCTGAAGAAAAAATCCAATGGTGGAACGGCCACTAAAAAATAAGCCATGGGAGAAAAAAATAACTGAAAGAAATAATTGCCAAAAATAGAAATTGTTTCATCATTTTTGTTGATTTGCCATGTTATTAGGCTCGTGTGTAGGTAGGAACGTTCGGTCAATTGGCCTACACGATACTAGTTTTACCAGAAAATGGCCTTTTTTCGGTGTCTGTTTTTTTCCGGGGGCCTATATTTCATCACGCTTTTTTTCCTTGGCTTTTTATCTTCTCAGGTCATTTTTACTTCTCTTATTTTTTGCAACATTGTTTTAATGGGAAGTTTTTTTCATAAGATTCACTGCTAATGTTTCATGTGTAGTATAACACGATATACTAAAAGAAGTTAGACTCTAGTTTTTGGTTAGTTACAAAGAAATTGCAGCTACTGTCAATTTCTCAGCAACGACCATCGTCCTGAAACATAAATTTTAGATAAAATTATGCCTTCCTTTTCCCCAACCGAACTTAGACTTACTAAAAATGTATTTATATCTCCGCCCCCAGGGACACAGATTTTTTCTTCTGTGCATGTACCCTTCCGTAGGATATGGGTAGTAAAAGGGTAAAATACTAAAATCACAGAACTTATGAATTTAAATTAATTTCTTTCTTCCTATGTGATTTGTTGCTCGGGTTAAGAATGAAATTTTTCAATTCTTTATGCCCGTAGATGATTCTCATTTTCTAGAATTCTGCCCTAACGATACCTTTTTACTCTGGGGTCTTTAACAGAATATCCCTGGGTCGGCCGAAAGGCAGCATTGACGAAATATTGATGCAGTCAGATGATGTACATATTAATTCTATGTATTATTTAAAAAAAAAGTTTAACCTGCTTTTGTTGAAGCAGATTTGTTGTTTATACGTTTATTGCAACACTATGATCATTTAAATCCATAGCAAGCAGTGGGCTAGGCGACTTTAAAAACGGATAGTCTTGGAAGCATATCAAAGTAAATAAAAAAATCAAGGGAAACAGGGCGATAAGTCAAGTTTTTTAAACCTGTAATATTGTTTACTGACATACCACGAGAATGAAATGACAATAACATCTGTCTTTACGATGTTTTGCTCGGTAAACAAATGTTGATTTTTTTATTTTAATGGCTATGTGTTACTGTTTTTGTATTCTGTGTAGTTTTTGGGAGCCATGACTTTCTACCCTGTACTTGCACATAAGAACATAGGAAGGCATTTTAAAAATCATTTTACAAGGTAACACTCGTGTCATCCGCTTATTTGGCCGGCAGTCAAGAACGACGGATAAAACACTACCTCAGCAACCCTGCTGGTTTAAAGCAACCTTAGTGCACCATTTAACATTTAACTGATTCACTATTTAATGTAGTTCAATGCACCCAGGATTTTAAACGAACTTTAATTTCACAGTTATATAGATAGGATTGAGTCGAGCGTAAAACAACGACACGTGACCACTTAAGATCATCGCACTCCTAAGTTCTGAAACAAGCATTTCAGATTAAAATTGTATGTTTAAAATGTACAATTTTATAAAACTGTCAAATAATACCTACCACCAAACCGTAACCAAAAAAAACAAAAACAAGAATAATTGATAATTTTATGGCCGAAGAAATTTTCTTAAAATACCTTATATGTAAGGGCAGCATTTTCGTTTTACGTTCAGTAAAGTTTCTTTTATTGCAGATATACTGCTTTCGGATACCGGAACAAAAAGGTGTTAAATTATTAATATCGCAGAAAATTATTAATAACAGCCTTCGAGTTTTTCCCATATGTTCAGTCCAATAGGAATTTTGCAGCTTGTGGAAACTACACGAGTAATGGACTTTTCCCTTAATTTTTTTACTCTTAAATGGTCCCTAAAATAGACAAAGGCTTTAGGGAACATTCCTATTTTCTATTTTCATGCGAAGTATGTGTTAAAATGATTTCTGTCATGTCCAAGCGCAAATTTGCGAAATCAGACAAAACAGTACAGTATATTAGAGTAATCCTGTAAAGGTCAGTGGAAACCATAAGTATAGACCAGGTAATCTACATATCGTGACCAGTTTCCAACTGATGTTCCTGTACACTAAATTCTACCTTTCACACCTCACAGAAAATACGAGCAATGCAATTACTGAATCTATGAAGTTTTAGCAGTGACTGTCACATTGCGTTAGTGTAAAAATGAATAAAAGCTGGTTTATAAGTAAAAGAAACATAGCGAAAATTATAGACTACAAATAGTTATTTTTTCCTAAACCCTTATTGGGCTCATTTCAATGATATTGCTTGACTGGAACTGGAACCACAGCGAATTCCAGATCACAGCTCCTACCATTTGAGCCATCTCTTCAAGTCTGTACTAAAGACATCCTGAACCTGCTACGATGGCAACGTAGTTTTAGCCATGACTATGTACACAGAGTCAAGGTTTCATCGTCAATAATTTTCAGTGAGTTAGGTAAGTATATTTATCTGATTAGTTAAGCCTCTTTGCTTTGTGTTCATTGCTTTTCCAGTAATAGCTGTAACATTTCCTCTTCCTAAATATTAAATAAGTCAAGGCTATGACTATAGCCTTCAAAGAGGATTCGTGAAGTCTTTATTATTGCTTTCGGAGAGATTGCTTAGATGGTAAGACCATCTGAGTTGTAATTCGGAGTCTGCTGGTTATATTTCCAGTTATGTTATATTACTGATATTTAAATACGTGATAATGGATTATCGAATCAGCTATTTTTAGTGTATGAAATTTATAGTTGAGCTATTGTGTTTCTTTTACTCATGTACAATTCACAGCGATTTTTGTATGTTTACGTACTGGGTTGATGTTCCCCCTTTCCCAACATTCTCATATTTTCTTTACTTAAAATTATTATTTCCACTATTTCTTCTATTTTAGAAAAACCTTTGCAATACAAAGGCTCGCACACAGGTTTCGAGCTGCAAATGTACCAGGACGACAGAGAATACATGTCACCACCAGTAATTTTAGTAAGGGACTATCTTACTCTTGCCGTAAACGTAATGGCTCCGTACTGTATTTCATCTATTTTTTTCTTTTTTAGGGGTTTTATCATGCGATTGACGATCTGACATTTCTAAAATATTTAGTCACAAGTTACGCTGCCGTATTTAAATGGAACCCATTTAGCGCTTTGGTTCACATTAAGCTCCGCATTTTCGAGGTACAAAAAGAAATTTCTTTAACACTGCTATGTTAACATAATTCTTCCTGCTTGTCCTTCTTTCCTTATGCACCCATAAATAATTTGTCTACTCATCCATCATTAGTCCTAGTTTTTTCAATAAGACAATATAGAAGGTAGGAATGTAGTATGATTAAAAAATAGCAATGAGAATATTACAATAATTTGTAAGACTTAGAAAGAAAGAGAAATAACGTTTTTACTGTAGGCTTAAAAAAACCTACGACGTAGTTGTACGTGATTGCGTATAGAAGTATTTCAAACACGAGACGCACTACCACTGACCAAGCAATGCACCAGCATGTTGCTCCAGCATTGACTATCAAACCCTCAAAAGCGAACCTGGGACGGCTTATATGGAGCTCACATTTGTTTGGTTCGGTGGACTACTGTGCTTCAGTGACAGTTTGCTGTATTATGCTCTTTTTCTTGGAAAGTATTCTATTATTACGATTATTATTAATGTTAAAAACTTAAGGAGAATACATAAAATTTGAAATTAGTGACGTATATGAATATCATAAATATTGTCCTTCCTTCCTCCGGGGGGGAGGTGTGTTGGTAGCAGGGAACGGGGAACGGGTTATGGCTTGTTGGAATTGTCTGGGGGGGGGGGGGGTGTTTTTATTTGGGGAGAGAAGGCCCGGGTTTGGAGAGAAAGGAAGGCACACTAGTATTTTTTAGTACTTATCCAAAGAATGACCTTAACACCACACTTGAGTTTCTCTTTAAATATAATGAACGACAATTAGGTTTATTACTACAAGTACATCAAGTACATCTACAAGTCGACTTAGGCGATCACTTCAACATAATCCTGAAATTATAACCAAAAATTTAAAGTGTTGTAAACCCATGCCTAACCATGAAGTATTTGAGCCCTTAATTGTTAGAAAAATACAGCCTTTCCTGAAACAAAAAATTCAACTCCGAGGACATAAAAAATTCGTCTCTCCAGGGCAATACAAGATGATCTGAAGTTTTCCGTTCAGTATTTTCCGTCATTAATATGTAAAGACTTCCCATAATCTGTTAGACATTCAATTTAGAAAGACATACATCCAAAAGACTTATAATTTAATTTCCTAATTAAAGTATAATTATATCCATTAAAAAAACTTTAATGAGTCGATTAGGTATCTTGATTTAAACTGCACTCGTCAACTTTCCCTGTTTACGCGAAACTGAAAGGATCACTGGTTAATTGGCTCTGACTCATGAAATCGACTTCTTCAGCTCTGGTTCTTTCAATATCAAAATATAAAACATGTCGGTGACTGAAAAAAATGGTGAAATTCCGTATTGTGCACAAAGCACAAGACTACTTGTTTTACACACGTTTCTGGTCAACATCGTTAATTCTGACAGAGTTTGATAACAGATTTTTAATATGCGTTTTTGAAAATCCCAGCTCTTTCAGAAATTGTAAAACTGTACATGAATGCATTTCAGCATTGTCTGTAGATCATTCACTGTTATGAATTCTTCCCCAATAAATGGTAAAGATTTAGCAATTAAGTATCATTCCACTTTTCAGTTTTTAATAGTGGACGACTAGTGGACGACTAGTGGACGAGTGGTGGACTAGTGGACGACTAGTGGACGAATAGTGGACGATTCAGAAGGATTCACATAGAATCCGCAGTAAAAATTTAATATGAATGGCTAAGGTAAAACATTAGGTGGTAATTTGCTCAGTGAGAGCATTAATTCATGAGTAATTGAACACTGAATCTGTAAATTGAGTAGGTCAGATGAGAAGTAAAGCAGCGCGAATAAACACAGAAATTTAACCACATAGAAGCCGAAACTAGATTCTACAGTTAAAATTTAAACTGTATGTAGTGTCTGTTTGCGAACATTGAACAATCACACCACATAAACATGAAGTGAAACGAAAGTAAACTCTAAACAAAACAAAATCATTGAAAAATATGCAAATGAAATAAGAAACAGAGAATACACTATGTGGCAAATGTGAAAAAAATACTGACACCATGTAAATTTACCATATGCATGCAAATTACCATTTTAAGTGCTCAGTTGCCTAAAATAAATGGGAAAATAAATCAGTAACATTCGCAAAAATGTTATGTCATAACAAAGCCGAGAAGAATCACTAATGATGAAGGGACGAAGATGAGGTTAAGAAAAAAACAATTATACACAACACTTAAAGGAAAGCGGAAATAATAATGAAGGAAAATTAGAACAGAAAAATCAGGGACGCTGAAATAGTCGAAATTACAAAAATGCTATTTAAAATAGATCAAATAGTGAGTCGCCTACTAGAAATGAGAAAAAAGTAGATGCACTTTTTAATAAGGAAGTGGCTATTTACAGGTACAGTACCTGCAAACAACTGGCTATTTACAGGTACTATACCTGTAAGTAATCGACTATTTACAGGTACTGTACCGGTGAGCTATTGGCTATTTACAGGTACAGTACCTGCAAGCAACTGGCTATTTACAGGTACTATGTTTACAAGCAGCTGGCTACCATAAAACTTGTGTTCTTCCTCATTATTTACTAATGCTAGTCACATAAAAAATAATTATTTCGATTATTGCAGATTGATTTCACATTAAAGTACGATCTGCCTGAATATTTGACGGTCAAAGAAAATCCTGAAAATTCCAGTAATATCTAAAGTACAGCCTTACTCGAGGAAGCATCAAATTCCATAGCCATACGACAAACCTTTCAAAAGTATCGACTTGTCAGAGCTGACATTGTGCGCCTGGCATGTGAATTTTTAACATGAAATATACAATCAAGTTCGTACGAAAGGCTGACAGTAGCTTGTTTCAGTTAAGTTTGTTTTAAGCGATCAAAAACAATCACTATGACTGTACTAGTGTCTCACCCGGGGGTGTGGGGGCTGGGGGAGTACCCCCATCTCCAGATCCGAAAAATTAGGAATAAAATTTGTTAAAAGTAGACAAAGCGTTTGCTGCCAAGTAAAAAAAATTGTGAAACTTGGTTTTCACAACTTTTCAGAGGTACTAAAATTGCTAGAAATGAATTATTTTTTGGGAAGCCCTCCTGCTAGACAGACCCCTAGCTGAATTGTGGGACCTCATTTTCAATTTTTTAAATTTATTTTGCTCTCACCCCTCAATTTTCCCCACCCCCGCCAAAAAATTTTGTAAAAACTAACAAGCTCATCTGCACACATTACATTTACATGATTATTCACTTCCATGCGTATCTCAGAACCCAGATCCGACAACAGTTCATTCATGAAACCCAAATGAATCCGATTAATTCGTAAACAGACAATACAGCACTAGCAAAAGACGGAAAATCGTGCATACATACATGACATTTAGATAATTTTTTTCTACTGTGTGAATTTCGTAACTGATCAGGCATGGTGGTTATTTATCAAATTCATATAAGCCTAGGTTAGATATGAAAGAAAATCGCACGATGCTACCCCGGCGCCATCTGTTGTCTTTTATATCGTTAAATCCTGCAGCAAGCGAAGGAATGCACAAACCATGAACAAAGAACTATTATCAAGAAAGTAAACATTAGCTAAGCCTACGTAAATTAACCTAAGAAAATATGGTAAGTATTCAAGCGCCAGTGAACAATCTATAACGGTTAACAATGTAATTGATAACAGATGGCACCACTGTACAGTCGTGTAATTTTTCCATTCGTATAAATGTGTAATAAATCCGCTTTTGCAACGCTTAAAACGACTGCACAAAGTTCTCGTTTTTAGGTAAAAATTTGGCCCATATCGCTCACATCTGCCCCAGTTAACATCAGTTTGTGAGAATGTGTAGAGATTTGATCGTCTTGGCCACGAGAGAGGTTATAATCGTTGAGTCTGTAACTCAAGCGCCTTCCCGCAAAATTCTCATTTATAAGGCGTTTTGTCGAAGATTGTATAAGCACACTGTTCTGAAATTACACGTTAAACGTGGCTTTAAAGCACATCTAATGGCCAAAAACCACGAACAAGGCAAATATATCAAAACCGTAAATGTTAGCTAAGCCTGCGAAAATTAATCTGAGAGAATCCAATACGTTCTCAATCACCAGTGAACAATGCTAAAAGTTAATGACACAAAATGACAACAGATGGCGCCACGTTATTACGTGATATTTGTTTCGCATTCATGAACACGCAACGTTTTACACTCGAAACGATAGCTTAACGTCCACGTTTTCAGGTAAAAATCTGGCCCAGATTCCTCAATTTTGGTGTGTTTAACATCAATTGTGATTACAGATTTGGCTATCTTGGCCACCAGTGAGTCTGTAACTCAAAAGCCTTCCTGCAAAATTTACATTTGTAAGGCGTTTTGTCGAAGCACAGCTCTGGAATTACGCGTAAGACGTGACTTTAACGCACATCTGCGGACTTTAGTAACGAGAATGATTAGTTACTAAATGAAAACCTTCATTGCAGTCTTTCCTTATTTTCGTAATGGTTTGCCTGGAAGATCAAACTACGATTCAGACAGCAATGCAGCCAGATGCTTTTGTGCTACTGAAGTATGTTGGCTTTGGTGCATTCACTTTTTGAGCACTACCTGTGAATAGCCAGTAGCTTACCGGTACAGTACCTGTAAATAGTCAATTACTTACAGGTATAGTACCTGTAAATAGCCAGTTGTTTGCAGGTACTGTACCTGTAAATAGCCACTTCCTTTTAATAAAATGGACGAGGTAAGAAAGAAAATGAGGAATGTAGGAGCTTTTTCAGAAATTGCCAGACTGTACATGAATGCATTTCAGCATTGTATCTAGATCATATTGACTGCTATGAAGTCTTTCGCAATAAATTGTATACATTTAGCAGTTACGTACCATTCTACTTTTCAATTTTTAATAGTGGACGACTATATGTGCGAACGAGGAGTCTTCCAGATAATTTGAGTAAAATTTAGTGATTCATAGGCAATCCACAAGGAACCCACAGTAAAGAGTCAATATGAATGGCTGAGGTAAAATGTTAGATGGTAATTAGCTCTGTGAAAACCTTAATTCGTTAGTAATTGAACACTGAATCTATAAAACGAGTAGGCACGATTAGAAGCAAAGCAGTCCGTATTGATGAATGCAGATATTTAAATCCACAGAAACCGAAACTAGATGCTAAAGTTAAACTTGAAACTGTGTGTAGAGTCTGTTTACGAACACACAAGGTCACACCACACAAACATGAAGTGAAACGAAAGTTAAACTGCAAAGTAAACTCATTGAAAGATATGCAAGTTAAATAAGAAATGGAAAACACACTATGTGGCAAATGTGAATAAAAAACGTACTACTTGTAAATTTACCACGTGTACAAATTACCATTTTAAGTGCTCATTTAAAAAAAAAATAATCGGAAAATAAATCACCATTCTTAACAAAAATATAATGTCATAACAAAACCAAGAAGAAACACTAATGATGCAGTAGGGAAGATGAGGATTAGGAAAAAGAAATAATACGCAACATAAAAGGGAAATCGGAAATAAAAATGAAGGAAAAGTAGAACAGAACAATAATTGAAATAATTGAAATTATAAAAAAACTATTTAAAATAGACCAAAAAGTGAGTAGCATACTAGAAATGAGAAACAGCAGATGCACGTTTTAACAAATTGGATGAGCTAAAGAATGACAATGAGAAAAAAAGAAGGAACTAACAACAACAATGAAAGACACCATTAAAGTAAAGGAAATTGATGTAATGTAATTGCAACAAGAACAAGAACATACTGCAACAAGAACGTTTAAATACTTTGAGCAGATACGTGCCGGAGGGAAAATCTAAAAGATACAACAAAAAAACTAGCCAAACATTTCGACATAGAGTGCAAAAGCTTCTTCATACAAAACGGTCACACACTGCCAAACAGAATAAAATATAGGTTAAACAAGCCGAACATCATAATGCAGTTCAAAACAAGAGAAAGCTAAAATAAATGGATAAAACGAAGGAAGACAACAATGATAAATGACAACTGTTTTGAAAACGGAAATGGTACCAAAATTTATGTTAATGAACATGTTACCATTTTACAAGCAAGTATTCTGGAAAGCAAAGAACTATGCAAAGAAGAATAACAACAACTTCGTATGATTCAATGATGGGCAAATGCCTAATAGGTAAAATCTGAAAGGAAGTGAAAATAAACATAGAAAAGTAATAATGTAAAATAGAAGCTTGAAAACAAAGAAATGTGATTGCTGGAGATTTGAAAAGTATAAGTGACATATTATTTAAGACGGTAAGAGTAAACTGGAACACGTTCAAAACATACGTAGTCTTACACTAAATTGGAAGAAATTCACCTTCGAAATTGAAGAAACAAAATTAGAATGCTATATGATTGTTATAACAGAAATTAACATAAGAGAAGAAAAACCTATATCAGATAAGCGAATATGAACAAATCTCCACTCGAAGAAGACATACAAAATCTGGTGGTGGAATAATGATATTCATTACCAAACAATGGAGTTTTACAGACACTCCTCAAATGGGAAAGACAAATTTAATTTACATCCAATAAATGTGAAACATATGAATTAAACTATGGCAGTTGGGTTTTCAACGTAAAAAAAACAAAGTAATAAGAGAAGAAATTATGCAAAATGATGATTGATGTTTTTTAAATGATGTATTGATCAATAATCATTAAGCCAAAAAATAAAAAGGAACAAATTTAACTAATATAGATCATTACATAACTGATCTTCCTTTTTGGGAAAAGGAAGCTAAAGAGTGATAAAGGATGTTAAACTAGGTAAACCATTAGTTGGGAAAGAAACTGAAGAGCCAGAAATAAACATTGGGTATTGATTTCCCAAAAATTGTCAAAGTTACATTAGGTTTAATTCGAAGTTCTAATTTACAGATTCAAAATAAAGACCCTGCTCCTCAAAAGGCACTGAATTAAGAAATGAGTTATCAAGTTCGGTACCTCAGGTTAAACGGTGTAACTTTTTTCCTGTTAACATGTTTCTAGAATCTTCTAGATGTATCCAGAAAGGGGAAATCACATTGCCCATGGGTACTGGACGTGAACTTTGTTTGATAATAAACAAAAAAACGGAAACGTTAAATGTTAAGAGTAAGGATCTAAAAGTCAAAACCTATAAGGAACACGGACAAGCTTTGACAGTCAGGGTCTAGGTGTAAAATTTTGTCAGTAAGAGGCTGGTAAGCATTAGACCCTTACTACCCGGTGGTTAGCTTAGTTCTAGTCTATTCGGACAGAACGTGTGTATGAACGGTTGTAGCAGGTTTTCTTTGTTCTTAGAATATCGTTAAGGAACTTTAAGAAACATAATTTTCTTGTGAAGTTTCGCATTTTGTCTTTTAATGCTTTAGAATTTTTGATTATCTTTCATACATTATGGTAGAGGATAACCAATAAAGCTCTCTGCTGCGAATATGCTGTCATGTTACTAAGTCGGAAAAAAACTTTCAACCTAAAGCAAAGCAGGAAATGCATCATACTAACACTGGACTTGCTTAATGATTTATCAAGCCAATTTTGTAAATCCAAGAACTTTCTTTAAAGCTACCTTTATACTAATTTCACAGATTTTAAGGTAACTGATGGCAACCAATAATCCTCATTACTTTGTATGTTCTGTCATGTTACCAAACCGAAAAATAAACTTTTCAACATAAAGCAAAGCAGGAAACGTACACCATACTACCACTGGATCATAACATATTAGGAGGATTTACAGTTTTTTGTCAAAATGTATTTACTGCTTTCCTATTCTTAAGGACGAAAGCTAGCCACCGGGTAGTAAGGGTCTAATGCTTACCAGCCTCTTACTGACAAAATTTTACACCTAGACCCTGACTGTCAAAGCTTGTCCGTGTTCCTTGTAGGTTTTGACTTTTAGACCCTTACTCTTAACATTTAACGTTTCCGTTTTTTGTTTATTAATACCTGTTACTTTTAGAATTGTACCTAAACTATAAAACAGTACAGCTGACGGTAGGCTACTGCCTGCACGGAGAAGAATGCACTATACACCCACTTTAGAGTTTGAGTACAACTTCCTTTTTTTATTTTTCTTTCACATGTTTTATTTTTTTTTATTGAAGGAAATCAGGCTATAATAAGCATAATTTCAAAATGGCTGACTCATTACAAGATGGCGTGGATTACAGATTACTAGTTACGATGGCACGTTCACTGTTTGACGCGGTATCAGCTGTATCGTCTCCGACCTAAATTTGAACGAAATGGGACAATACACATAATTTCAAAATGGATCCCCAATTTCAAGACGATGGCCATTAGATATTACTACTGACTATGGCATATTCACTGTTTCACTTGGTATCAACTATTTCGTCTCTGTTCTAAATTTGAAGGAAATCTAACGATAATAAGCATAATTATTTCAAAATGGCCCTGATTTCAAGATGGCGGCCATTACAGTGTAAATGCAACCATAGATTAGAAAGTTAACTAGATATACCGTCTTACTTCTTCCCGTCCTACGCGGAGCTCTGGCGGTAGTTGCGGCTACTAATACCTCTGCT
>JAHWFP010235579.1:0-14865 GCA_023313725.1 Lithobius niger
AACTGGCTCTCACCAGAACGAGAACGTGAGGAGGGCATGTCACCCCAACCATTCTGCCCTCAACAGACGAGAAAATCGCACTGTTGAGAGAGGCAGAATAGCACGGAATCCTCGTAGCCGTGAACCACTGGGAGCAAACCCCGACAGAGTGGATCAGACTACGTGCGGTAACCATGTAAACTGGCGACAACCGGTACACCAGGAACCGGAAGTAGACATGTGGAGCAGACGCGAGCCTCAACATGAATACAATGAGTCGCCAGAAAGGCAAAGAAACACTGGGGGTAGAGTAACCCACAGTCGGACTGGCCGCACAGATGACAATAGGGGTGAAACCTATGGTCGTCACGACGATTTTTCAGAGCACACCTCTGCACGGAACCCTTTTCAAGGCTTCCAGATGAAGGCTCCAAAAGTCGACATGCCAGTTTACACGGGGCATGCCGATGAAAAATCGCCTAGTGAATTTTTGCAACGGTTAGACATGTACGTTTGTGCATTAGGCCTTGCAGATTCGTACGTGTTACGAACGATCATTCCCCTCGCCATGCAAAGTGAGGCCGAACGATGGTTCAGGGTTTTCGGACCGTTTAGGACTTGGGAAGCGTTTGTGGAAGATTTTAATTTGGAATTTGAAGGTCCAAATTTTGAAGACGACCTAAAACGAGAATTGGAATTAAGGACTCAGGCACCTGACGAACCTTTTTCCAGTTATGCCCAAGCAATCAGTGGGTATTTTGACAGGTTGTGGCCTAAATCATCTGATTCAGATAAAATTAGGCACATAATGAAAAATATGCACCCTGATTATCGACAGCACCTTGAGGGTCGACGGTTCGACACCCTCCGAGGATTGGTGAGAGAAGGAGCGAAGGTGAGTAGGTTACTGGTTGCCCAGAGATCCTACCGGCCGCCGCCCGACTCATCCCTGTCGGTAGAACCAAGGTTGGCTTGGCGGAGCTACGCACAAGTAGCGCAGGAAAGCCAACCCGACATCCGTCAGGCGGTGTTTCGCGTGAACCAAACGCGCGCACAACCGACAACCGGGTTTCATAGCGTAGAACCCGTATCAATGGCCGCTTTAGACCCGAGAGGGTACAGAGCAGGTCGGTACGGCACGGTACAGAGTACCAGTGGTACTAGCAGTTCAAATGCAGCCCCAAAGGCAGCAAATGTACAAAAGGCTAGTGCTGCAAAAGAGACGGGAAAACAACAACAAAAGGAACAGAAACCTTTTGAGGGCGTTTGTTGGACTTGTCAGGAAACCGGACACAGGTCAAATAGGTGTCCGAAAAAGCCAAAAAACGGGGAAAACGGTCGTTAACCTGGTTAAACAAGGTTACGACCGGAAAAAACGTAGATTGGCGAGCAAAAGCAGGACTTTGGAGAGGCACGCTAAAACGTGTTTTTGCACCAAATGTTCAGCTTTTCAAAGGTCTAGACGAGGAAACTAAGGGTGGCAATGTACCTTTAATTAACGTTAAAGTGGCAGGCACACCATTCTTAGCTTTGATCGACACTGGTGCCAGTTCGACGATTATTTCCGGCGCTACAGCACGTACTTTGCAGGCAAAGGGCGTAAAGTGGCGCAGGGATTGTTGTATCCAATTTATCTTGGCGGCCGGGAAAACCCAAGGTGATGGATATATGAGATCGACGATCAGGTGGCCTGGTGGTTACAGTACTCAGCAAACTTTTTTAGTCTTGGAAAATGCAGCTGATTCTGTAATTCTAGGAAGGGACTTCATGGCTAAAACAGGACTTGTACCAGACATTAAGCAAGGTGGCTGGCGCATTGGTTCTGAAGAGCAGGAAACAATCCCTTTTGCTAAAGTTGGGCAGACGAAAACTGAACAACTAAAGCAACTTGATGTAAGTTTGGAGAGAGAGCAACGTGTGAAGGATGATGAAATCTTGGAGAAAAAAATCCAAGAAGCTCACTGTTCTAATGCACAACGCAAGCAGCTTAGAAGGTGTTTAAACAAATATAAACATGTTTTAACATCTAAACGAGGCAGCACACATCTCTACGAACACAAGATTGAAATGGAACCGGGAACACGACCAATTCGGTTACCACTTCGACCAGTAAACAAGGAGACTAGAGCAATCATTGAATCACAAATGATGGAGTGGATTCGTGATGACGTCATTGAGCGCTCAGTGTCACCTTGGGGAGCTGTACCTTGTCTTGCCCCGAAAAAGGGTGAGGAGGGGGCTAAACGGTTCTGCATAGATTACAGATTGGCAAACGCCAAGACTGTAAAAGACTCGCAGCCAACCTCGAATGCTAGCCAGGTTTTTGCAATGCTTGGTAAGGCTAAGTGGTTCACAGTTCTGGACATGAAATCAGGGTTCTTGCAAATCGGAATGGAAGCTGATAGCAAGAAGTACACCTGTTTTCGGTGCCATATGGGGGCGTGGCAGTTTAAAAAAATGCCATATGGACTCTGTAATGGGCCTGCATCATTCTCGAGGGCCATGGATCTTGCACTGGGGGATGCTATGTACTCCCATACGATGTGCTACGTTGACGATTTGATAATCTACTCAATGGATTACGAATCTCATCTGTTACACATCGCAGATGTACTGGAGAGGCTAGGAAAAGCTGGCATGACAGTAAATCTAAAAAAGGCACACTTTTGTGCAAAGGAAATTTCCTATCTTGGGCACTTAATTCGTCCTCAAGAAATGTCACCCTTGCCAGAGAAGGTACAGGTGATAAAGGATTTTCCAGAGCCTCGCAACTTAAAGTCGCTTAGACGTTATTTAGGAATGATGGGCTTCTATAAGGCTTACATCAGAGACTTTCACGTCAAAGCACAAAGTCTTTATCAGTTGTTAAAGAAAGACGCCGTCTGGGAGTGGAAACAAACACACTCAGACGCAGTGCAACAATTAAAAGACAGTTTAACAAATTGTGTTTTAGCACTACCAGACCTGGACAAACGTTTTGAAATTTCCACAGATTCGTCCTGAACAGGTTTTGGTGCGGTCATTTCGCAGCACGTCGAAGGATGTGGGCTCGTACCAATAGCATTCGCTGGCAGGAAACTGACAGATTGCGAAAAAAAACATTGCGTGTCTGAGCAAGAAATGGGTGCGGTCATGTATGCCGTCAGGAAATTTCGGCCTTACATAGAAAACGCTCCGTTTCTGATCGAGACAGACCATAGTGCTCTCTCGTTCTTGAAGTCCTTGAAACAGCCTTCAGGAAGACTGGCAAGATGGATTCTTGAACTTCAGGGAATGGATTTTGAAATCCGTTACAAGAAAGGTTCCTTAAACCAGGTGGCAGATGCAATCTCTAGGATGTATGAGGACGAATCCAAAGGCCCCATACTGAACATAGATTGCAAGGTGGAACGCGTAAAGGTAACTGAGAGACCCAACGGATTTCCAAGTCTGGATGATATCCGTAAGGCGCAGGTTGGTGACCCTTGGTCATCGCGCCAGATTACCAAGCTAGGTAATGTAGCTAAAATGCATTTAGCTGTGGACGGAGACAGCCCCAAACCTGGGAGATGCTGTCTGCGTGACGGGATCTTATGTAAAGCCTATGTTTCACGTAACGTTCGTGATGTGGTTGAAGGTAATACATATTTCAAAGCATTTTTACCGAAGTCGCTACGTCACAACGCGATTGCTGCAATTCATTCTTCACCTTTGGGCGGCCATTTTGGAGTGTTCAAAACTCTGAAAAGGATGCAAGAATTGGTGGGATGGATTGGCATGAGGAAGGATATTGTAGAGTTCGTTCGCAGCTGTGAGAAGTGTCAGACTTGCAAAACTGAAACTTCGAAACCTGCAGGGCTCCTGACCACAATGGATCCTCCTAATGCCCCTTGGAAACGTGTCTCGGTCGACCTTGTGGGATTGTTACCAACAACCCCAAGAGGGCGGCGCTGGATACTGGTAGTCATTGACGAATTCAGTTCTTGGCCAGAATTGTATGCACTCAGGACTGCAAAAGCTAAACAAGTGGCGGAATGTGTCAAAGATGTGGTCTTAAAATGGGGTTTTTTCGACCGTATTTACAGTGACTCGGGCCCTTGTTTCATAGCAAACATTTGCCTCGGCTTATCATCCTCAATCGAACATTACGGAGCGCCATAATAAGACAATAAAACACATGTTACGGTGTTTTACGTCAACGCACCGTGATTGGGATTTACATTTGCAGGAATTCGCTTTTGCAATGCGAAGTTCTGTGTCCGAATTTACACCCAGTGAATTGAACATCGGACGAAACCCGACTGGTCCGTGGGGTCTCGAGCTTTCTCAACTAACGACGAGACAGCTCCCCGCAAAAACACGCGACTTGGACGAGGTTCAAATGCAAATCGTGCAGCGTTTTTCTGAGATGTATAAACTGGCGAAACAGTCTATGAAAGCATCTAGGGCACAGAAAAAGGTCTACTATGACAAACGGCATAGGCCTCTTACATTACAAGTAGGACAATTTGTCGTTCGCCGCACACACACACTCAGTAATGCGGCACGGGGAGTAACTTCTGCTCTCGCGCCAAAATGGACTGGGCCGTTTGTTATTTCGGCACAAAAATCCGAAAAAACATTCATGCTACGTGACGTTCGACATGGGAGAGAAATCGGCCCTCTCAACATTTCACAGCTCAAGCCTTACTTTTTTCCGGAGGGCACACCCCTACCAGTTGTGCCCACACCCTCAAAAAAGAAAGCTATTCCTAGGACACGAGAAATGGAATCAGTAAACCGCTACAAACCCGCTCAATCGTACAACCTGAGAAAAAGGTAGAAAACGAGGGGGGGGGGAGCGAACAATTTCTGATTTTCCGTTTTTTTTTCTGTGTTAACGCACCTAGGTCGGTCTAAAGCCTACAGACCAAGAATATCGCAAGATTTTTATGTAATAATGCTGGATGGGTACGGATTACCATGCAATGGTATGTTACCAGAGACCAGGGAATTATTATTGCGGACTTATCATGCTAAAATATGGTCTAGAACAGTCTATATCACGGCATGGGGGTCAGACACAGAATTCATGCACAAATACAGATTCAAATGTATTTTCGTCCAAAATCCACCTTTTTGCAACAAATTTGGGGAGGGGGAGCGTAGGTTCCTCCTCTCCTTTAATCCAAACCGATTTTTAGGATAGGGAACGGGAGAAAAGGGCGATGGCCAATTTCACCTGATCTTAAGAAAAAAAAAAAAGGCGGAGTGGGGAAATTGGACGTAGGTCAAATTTTCTCAAGTTTATAAACTCCACAACCTTTTTTTTTTACTCCTAAACGCACACGCTACAATTTGTTTGCAATAAAGGTATAGTTAACAACAAAAATTTCGATTACCTGACTTTTTGAAGTCTGCTGCAATCCGGCTCGTGGCAAATCGGAAGTCGAAATAAAAGTGTTGTTGCTATTCGGAAATTGGAGACGATTGATGCATACGTAACTTCCGGCTGTGTAAAAACGGATCTGCTGGTCAGATACACAGGAACACAGCATGGAAATGACGTGATGGTGGACCTGTGGGAGAAGGGCACTCTGACCTGGCTTAAATACCGGGTCAAACCGGGTCCAAAATCACACGCTGCAGTGGCAGTACTACAAGCAACATCCGTTGCAAGCTCGAAGCAGGAGGTGTGCGCCAGGAAGCCAGGCATTAGAAAACGTTGGCGGCGGAAAGCAAAAAGAAAGAAGAACGTTTTTTCAAACTAACTTGAAGAGAAAAAACGATGGCGGCAAGTGGCGATGATGCTCCCGGCTATGGGAAGTACAGAGGGTCTCCACCGAAACGGAAGGAGAAGAAGGAGGGTGAAGAAGAAAAGCCTCCACGTAGACAGCAGAAAGCCACCAGACGTGGGGAAGCCAAAAAGATGGAAGCCAAGGCCACCACTAGGAAAGAAGGAAAAAAAACCAGGATGGGACGCCTCTACTTTTCCAGAAGCACCCAACCAGGCAAATCGTTCAACTTCTAGAGGGCGCCATGGCAAGAGACGACACCAGTCAAGGGAGAGAGGTGGCAACACTCCAAAGAGGGCACGCACGGCAGAGAAGGCAACGCAAACTACCATCGTCAGAACTCAACATGTCGGGGCCCAGGTCTGGACAGGACCCCAAGGAAGGAAGTGTTTCTTCTCCCGTGCCACTGTAACCAGATCTGAGGATCACTGGCGCCAAGAACTCAAAAGCTACAAGCTACAACTGGGTAAAGAAGGTCATCCGTCAGCGGAGGTGGTCAAGCACCAGTTCCAAAACGATCTTCCAGAAGCCATGGAGAATCCCTGGGGTGTGCCATTCATCAAGGTAGTAAATTCGGCGTCCACAGAGGGCACAACCGGTGCCGAGGCCAAGGATGGATGTGGACAACTCGTGGAAATTCCTTCTACTAGTTCGGCGTCAGGGGTCTTGGAGGACAGAATCTTGGAGTTAGCTGCGGCAACGGAAGGTGAGGAGGATGAGCGATTCCTGCTGTGCGCTGAGGATCTTATGGATCTGGAGGAATCAGTCGAGGAGGATCCGTGTAAGAAGGACAATTAAGTTCATACCGGAGAAAAATCATTCATGTGTGATTCAAACATTCCTGGCGAATTTGAACTTTTTCATACTGGAGAGAAGCAATTTGATTGTAATCTTTTATAGTTTTAAGTATTAGCTTTTGAGACTGGGCATTTCAGTATTAGATCCCAGGAGGCATTTGATTGTGAATATTTTTATTTTATCAGCCTAGAAAGCTTATTTGAGACTTGGCCCAAGTAAGAATTAAGTCGTGGGACTTTTTGTGAAGTTTTTTATGTTTATGAGTGTAAAATAAATGGCTTGAACTAACTTTATAAACCTTATTGCAGGCTTAGAGGGTACTGAGTAATACATAAGGTAGGTCTCCCTTTGCCCTAAGCAAAAACTTAGGGGGGGGAGATGTAACATGCTATTTACGAATAGCAGGGTGCACCTTGTGTGAATGAACATGGCGCACCTTGCAGTTACATAAGCTGCTTGGCGTCCTGTCAACTTCCGTCTACACCGGAACTTGGCCGAACGCCAACAGCCGGGAACGAGGCTACTCTATTGTTTAAAACCAGTTAGAGCCGGCTCCAACCTGTAGCGGTTACGCAACGTAATGCCTCAGGCGACTTCTATTGTTCTGGCCCACGCATAAATACGAGGGCAGGGACCATGGGAAGGACTTGGTGTGGGGCAGGCAACTCGAAAGGTTGTCTCCCTGTACTCAGCTAAGGATAAGACCAAGCTCCTAAACTTGTGTTTTATGCCTAATATGTGTTCTCAGTGCATAGACCCCTAGCTATGCAGTAAGGAGTAAATTGGCTTTAAGATTATTTTTGATTTCAATCGTCTACTCCCTGAGTACGTCACAGGACTACAGATTCAAGAACCTGTAAAGCTAGTAAAACGCTGAGTGAGAATTAATTTAAGGATTGTAGTTTTCACGGTTGTCTCCTACGAATTTTCATACACGGCAGTGGCTGTTTTGTTGTTGCAACTGTACTTGATTGTGTTGATACTGCAACTGTAGAGATTATGTTCGTTCTTGTAACTGTACTTGATTATGTTGTTATTGAAACTGAAGAGGTTTTATTGTTGTTGCAATATTATGATGGTTGGGTTGTTGTTGTATTTGTAGTTGTTGACTTGTTGCGTTGTTGTGATTGTAATGGCTGTGCTGTTGGTACAATTATGGCAGTTGTGTTGCTGTTGCAATTGTAGTAGTTGTGTTGTTCAATTGTGGTGGTTGTTTTCTTGCAATATTGTGATTGGTATGTAGCTGTTGCAACTGTATTGGTTGTGTGTTGTAGTAATTGCAGTAGTTGTATGTCGCTGCATTGCAGCGGTTGTGGTGTTGTTAAAATTGTAGAGCTGTATTGTTGTAATTGTGGTGGTTGCGTAGTTGTTGCAAGTATGAAGGTTATGTTGCAGTTTTAATGCGGTGGTCGTGTTGTTGTTGCATTTGCCGTGGCTGTGTTGTTATTGTTGAATTTGTGGTGGTTGCGCACTCGTGCAGTTGTAAAATTATTGCAGTTCCGGTTGTCGTGGTGTTGTTGCAACTGTAATGGGTGTGTTGTTGCAGTCGTGTCCATTGTTTTTGCTGCAGCTGTGGTTGTTGTGATATTGTAGTGGGCGTGTTATTATGGCAACTGCTATGGGTATGGGTCTGTATTGTGGTTGCAGTTGGGGTGGTTGTATTGCTATAACTGTGTGTTGTTGAACTTGCAATGTTGTGTTATTGCAGTAGCGGTGGGTGTGTTGTTGCAGTTGCGGTGGCGTGTTGTTGCAATATTGTGGCTGTGTAACTACAATTTTAGTGGTTACATCATTGTTGTAATGGTGTGGTTGTGATGTTGTTGCAATGTAATTGTGGTTGTTGTGTTATTTAAAAAGTGGAAGAAAAGTTCTCCCCACAAGATCTGAATTAGTAAAGTAAGGTTTGGCCTCGGTCTCCCATGTTAAAGCCGAAATTTGGAAGCTTAATTTCTCCACCGTCGTTCAACATTTTCCATTGTAATTTGGTATATAAGCCTTACGGGACTTAGCCAACACGTGTACCAACTTTTATTTCCGACTTGTCAGATTGGAAATCTGGACTTCAGCTGGAATCGTGAGTTTATTTTAAATGGTGGTGGTGATGGACTTAGGACACGTTTATACAATGGTTTCTGCAGACTAAATCATTTGTCGTAGAAATCTGATTCTTAGCTCATTTGAAAGATCTACTTCCGGAGATGTGCCCTTCATAGGAATAGAAATTTCAATTGGTCGTCACGTTCCGGAGTTACGGGGCTCTGAACGATTCGTTTTATTGTTATACATTGTTTTAAACATTGTTTTTATGCTACAATGCCCATCAGCAAATGCTAACAATGCTGGTGAGCCAACAATTTACCCGCGCGTGAAGAGGAAGTATTATCCTTATTACGAATCAATTTACATAATGATTTCACGTCATTCTCCCGTGTTAAAGCTAAAGTGTCCGTTGCCTATTTGGCTTGCTGTCTTATATTACAAATAAGCCTGATTAAACCAATTATAGTGAGAGTCGATTTGTTTCCTCTTGCGAATACAGCGATCGGTATGGCTACTAATTGTCTAACACGTGTGATACCCCTCCTAAGAATACAATCCTAACACCCAAATGATTTCGTGGCCGCGGTTCCACGACGCGTATGCAACCGTAAAACTAGTGGTCGCTTGCATTTCTAGCTTTTTTGCTCAATCCCCCCTGCGTCGGATCAACTGCGTCGAATGCCATGGCGGCGCGCACCTCTCAATTAAAGACGAGCCCACTACGATTCTTTAATCGGATTCATTTTAAACTGTAAGTTTAATTAGAACACTAGTGAACTGAATCAACATTAAAAATATTCAGCACCGTTTGGCAGTTGTATGATACGGGAGGCCTCCAAACCGTTTAGTCTCGGCGTTTTGTGCATTTCATTTATGCGACGTTGCCATATTGCACGACTGATGAGGATGAAATATCAAGATAGCACAGTCATAGCCCAAAAGTAGTTTTATGAATTTGATTCCCCCTCCCCTCCCTTAACAAAAAAATAACAAATGTCATACAGTAGAAGTTGTTTTAAATATTTCTTCTTTCCCCACCCTCCCGTAAAAAGTACTACGCAGTAAAAACATGAAAGATTGTCCAAACAAGTTGCCCAAGCCTACATTGATTTCGCGCATGCCGGCATTAGACTATATAACTTTGTTATCCAGTTCGTACGTACGAGATCAGTGCCTACGTCAGTGGTCTGTAGAATAAAATTGATCAAGTTGCCAGTCATTAGTCATTAGTCGGTTGGTGGTGACATCAGCCGCTGACGAAGGCTACATAGTTCCCAGTAACTGGTCGTGGATGGATGACGTCAGTCGGCTGAAGAAAAAATAACGAACCTCGTACGTTTGCTGCGAACAAAAATCTTTGATTATTTCTAGCGGAGGATTTCCCAACGGATTCGACCGATTTTCGAACTTAGACCTAGAAATGTACCATAGAATGTGTGTGAAAAATTTGACAGAAATCCGATAATTCGTTAAAACGTTATAGCGTGAACACACAGACAGACAGACAGACAAACCGTTCGCATAAGAGTCTAATCGACTCTAATAAAGGAAAAAGCCGCTAAAAGAGAGCTGAGGAGAAACCAACTTCCAAAGGAAAGACTTGCACTGAATGAGCGAGCGAAGCGAGTGAAATTCAGTGCATTTGCAAAGATACAGAAAACCAACTTGGTATATCAAAGTATCACGAATTAGAAAACAAAAACGAACTCGTTTGATGTTTAAGGTAAGGTTTAACTGATCCAAAGTCAAAACAGCAAAGGAACACAAATAAAGTTTCCTGTAAGGTTTCATATACCGTAGTGTTTCTGTATTGTTTAGTCCACGTGAAACTTTACTGCTGTATTCAACCATTAGACACGTAAATAAAATTATGACCATAGCCCAACTTTCAACATTATTGTAAGATTAATATAATGCTACACACTCGACTATTTTCAGGAGCTAATTTTTTCAGCATTATTCAAGTCAAGTCGTCTCTTTCCGTTCATCCTATTGATACATACACTACTTTTCAAGATTTTATATTCGAGACTTCAGGACTGTGGTCTTTCAATTTTATTTTCAACGACATATCCAGTTTATGAAGGAGTCGCACGAACCCTGAATTACTTATTCTGTAGGTCTGTACTAAGCACACTAAGAGTATAATTTTTAGATTTTTCAGCGATGTCGTTTAACCAAGTAGAATGAACTTATCTGACCTATCGTGTTCTAAAGTAAAAACTGTAAACACGTGAATACAGCAGTAAGGTTTCACGTGGACTAAACAGTACAGAAACACTGTGGTATATGAAACCTTACAGGAAAGTTCATTTGTGTTTCTTTGCTGTCTTGACTTCGGATCATATCCGGTTAACCTAACCTTAAACATCAAACGAGTTCGTTTTCGTTTTCTAATATTAGCTCTTTGTCTTGAGTTTTCTCCCACTATATACGGTAAATATTAACTCTTTGCCTTGATATCGTGGCGCGGCAGACAGCACCAATGGCTGTAGTTAGATAGAACTTTAAGCAATAAGAAGGCTTCCCAGAAAGAAGGCTTTCCACTATGTTTTGCACACAGCAACCCGAAGAGTCAACACCATTAATATTAAATTTAAAGTCCATATTAAAGTTGCCAGCCCGAAGGATCGCCATGTACAGTGAACTAAAAAAAAAAAAAAATAATAAACTTGCTTAGAATATTATAAACGAATGTAAGCCAAAATTCTGTTCGACAATTATGCCAACACTGAGAGCGTCCTCGACATTGTGAGTGACACAATTTTGATATTCATTGGTATCGTGCTCATCCTGTCGTGCTCATCTTTTCAAATTAGCGCACCTAATATTTTCCAACAGATCCGAATATTGCAGCTAAGGATTTCTCGTTGAGAAAAATTTAAAGCATAAATAGGTTATTGACATCTGACGTCATTTGAAATATAGCTGCTTGACGAAGTGCTGTGTGATTGTAAGTTTTACACTTTGTTTTATTAAATGGTTAACGTATTTTAGTAAATTCGGTAGGCCTTTACTGTAAGGTTAGACCTCTGTCTTCCATGTTAAAGGCGAAATCTGGATGCTTAATTTCTCCGACGTCTTTCAATATTTTCCACCCAAATTTAGTATATAAGCTTTGTTTGACTTGGTGAACATGTGTACCGACTTTTCTTAATTTCCGATTTGTCACATCAAAGATCTGGACTTGAGCTGAAATCGCGATTTTCATATTTGTCTTGGATTTTCTGTTCTTTTGACACGTAATGGTCTTTGCAGCCTAAATCATTTGTCCTAGAAAGCTGGTTCTTAGCTCAATTGTAAGAGATACATCCGCAGAAGTGCCCTTGATAGAAATAGAAATTTCAATTGGTCGTGCTCGTGCCATTTTGGAGTTACGGGGAGCTAATAACGCTTTATTCGGAGCCTTCGCCCGCAGCCATGCGCTATCTCTAATCGTAACACATTAACACGATCAGTTTTATTGTTTCGCATTGTTTTGAACATCGTTATTAGGCAATAATGCCAATGACCAAACGCCAGCCGCACGGCGTAGACTTAAGATCAGGTTCAGGATGATTTTATTTGAGTTCTAAAGGCCCTTGAAGCCATACACTCACCCTATTACCTTAACCTAACTTATGCTATACATTCCATGACAGCTGTAAACACAAGACCCATGACAGCTCTAGACTTAAGATTAAACAAATGTTAACAATGTTAATGAGCAGACAATTCGCCTGTACATTGAGGAAACGTGAAGAGGAAGCATCCTCTTTATTACGAATTATTATTAATTTATGCAGTGGTTTGACGTCACCTTCCCATGTTAAAAAGTAAAATATCCGTTGCCCATATTGCTTGCCGTCCACTAATAGCTTTTTTTACACGGACATTCCATATCCGAAGCGATTGTACCGGTCACGTTTTGGACCAGCCAGGTTTCGTTTAGCCTAACATGTTTTTGGTTGTGGGTTTCCGATGTTATATTTTAGCCGCAGCGAGCGCAGCAACGCGAGTGAGGCACTTAATACAGGAATATAAGAAAAATTGAAAATCATATAATTTTGTTGGGATTCGTATTGTCTGTGTAAAAAAAGTTATATGCTTGCCGTCCTGCAATTATACGAATAAAGGTCAATGCCGGGAAGAGAGCTGCAGAGAAACCAACTTACAGCAGAAAGACTTGCACTGAATGAAAGACTTTGCAAGGAGTACAGTACACCAACTCGGTATGTTAAAGTATTACGAATTTAAAAAACAAAAACGAACACGTTTGATGTTTAAGGTAAGGTTTAAGTGATCCGAAGTCAAAACAGCAAACCACGAGATGCCAGCATGGCACAACACAACAACTTCCAACACAACACCAAAATGTTCCGGATGTTGTTGTTTTCGCGTAGTGTTGGAATTTTGTTGTGTAGTTATGAAAATCCAGTCGGTTTATAAAGTATGGGGCTTTCAGCTTTAACTCACTGTCAAAAATCAACATTAACCAACAGTGACGTATGTGCCCTCGAACCTGTCAGGGCATCGCTCGTGAAAAAATGAATGTACGATTAAAAAATAAATACAATGTATATATATGTATATAAATTATTAATTAATGCAACGTTATGCCATGTGCTGCGTTTATTGTTTTTTTTTTCTACATTCTCATTCAAAATTTCTCATCATTTCTTAATCTTTCAAGATTTCTCGTTCGCTTTAGGTCTATCGCATAAAACATAAATAAAGCCGTCCCGGGGAGGGCGCTGCCTGTCTACCCCATATAAACTCTGATCGATTACCGATAATTGACTTGCGATCGGAGTTTCTGAAATGAAATGCTGCAAAATTGGAAGACATTTATCTAAATAGATCGCCGTATAAAAATTGTGAGACACTTAGGTACCTAAACAATGAAGTGTGATGGTAAACTCATAAAACCAGCCTGCCAAATTTATAAGCGTCCCCGCATGCGCAGTGAACATACATGAATTATGGACGGAGCACCTACGAGGTTTAATTATACGGACATCTGCCAGTTTAATATGGCGGCATGTTACCTGGGTGCTATCACATTGCAATGCATGCTGATATATCACCATCTTGATAATACCAGTCTCACCTTAAATGATTTGTCTTTATATCTCGGTTTTGCTTCTCGTCGACCCACACGAAATCGAGATGGAAAAGATAAAGTCTCGTTCGCTGGAATTCCTAGAAATTGTGCTAAACGCCACTACACGTAATCACTAGAGTCGGGTCGGTAAGGAAGTGACTCGGCATGCTTTCCTAAGGGTCCATAGATGTCTGAAACTGTAGCGTGCACAGACCTCCGAGAGGGCAGGGGCACATTTTCATAAAAGGGCACGCTAAGGTTTCTTTTCTGGGGCCCTTTTTTTTCTGGCCACTTTTTTCCTGCCTCCCCTACCCTCACCTGTGCACGCCACTAGTCTGCAACCTTGTTATCAAACATTGCTGAGAGCGGGGCCTGACGTCGTTCGGAAATCATTCCAAATTTAACACACTCAACCTTAAAAGATGTAGGGGATAATTAGTGCGTCCGGGAGCCGCCCCAATGCCAACCCCACAGTTAAGGGACAAGTTCTAAAATGTGCCGTGGTGGTAGTCAAGGGGTTGCAGGAATTACAAATTTACCTTAACTGATGGAGCAAGGCTAGAAGTCGTGGTTCAGTTTTGGTGTTGGTTTAATATAACATTTGAGCGATAGTGTGCTCTGGCTCGCCTGAAGTTCTTGGGCGACACTAACCTCGGCTTAAGGCCTTAAATGGAACGTCAACGGCATTAGGCTTACTTGGGGAAATTTAGATTTATAAGTTTCGGGAAAATTTTGTTAAGTTGGTGACTGCTAAACTAAGTAGCAACGGGGTTGCAGTTGCGGACTAGCAACAGGATGGGTCAAGTTTGAATTTAAGTTGGGGATAGGGGAAATTGGGGAAAAATTCTAATGTTAGGGCTGAAATTACCTTTTGATGCGGGGAGTTGGAGAGTTGGAGGCGGAATGGAATTTTAGGTTAATAGCTAATTGTTAGGAGCACCCGGCGGATGATCAAGCGAGCTCGAACGTTACAATTGATTGCATTACGTACAGACAAATCAGTGTTATGTTTTGTTACAACAATTGATCAAATATAGATTATTTCAACTAACAATGAGTATTAATTTTGACAATGGCACATTACAATTTGACGTCAGATGGACTTCGGGCTTGGGAGATTTCACAAATGACGTCAGCGTGACCATGCTGGGGTGGTAAAATTCCAACGTTGAAATCCGGAATTAAACTCGCAACAAAGAGAGAGGAAAACAA
>JAHWFP010235584.1:0-10701 GCA_023313725.1 Lithobius niger
TTGACATTGGGCAATTTGACTTCCACTAGTGGCGGATTCATACGACCTTCGTCAGGAGGAGCGCTTCCTTCGTGCATACGAGACAAACTGTCAGCTGGGGCATTTAGTCGGCCAGGCTGAAAAACCAACCTTGCCTCCAATGAAGAAAAGAATACTAGCCATCGGGCAATACGCCCTCTGGTATTTTTCTTGACGTCCATTAGAGTTAGCGGGTAGTGGTCCGTTACCAGAAGTATGTCCCCTCCTTCTACAAGGTGGCGCCATTTTTTTAATCCAAAAACTAGGCTTAAACACTCACGTTCAGAACAGGTATAACGAGATTCAGCTGCTGACAGTCTCCGTGACGCCATGTCCACGGTGACAGTATGGTCGCTGTCTGGTGCTTTCTGGCATAACAAACAGCCAATTCCAGTTCCGCTTGCGTCGCCGTATAAAATCCACTGCTTAGCTGGATCAGGGTGGCACAGAATTGGTGCGTCCAATAAAGCACTTTTAATGTTATTAAACGCCTCCTCTTCTCTAATGCCCCACGTGAGTTGCTTTTGTTTATTATCACGCAGTATATCTGTCAATGCCGAGATCCGTTCAGCGAATCTTGGCACAAACTTTCTAAACCACGACGCAAGGCCTACAAACTTACGTACCTCTTTTACAGTTCTTGGTACAGGCCAAGATTGCAAAATCAGCACTTTAGCTGGGTTTGCTCTAACACCATCATCCGTCACCAAATAACCCAGGACTAATAGTTCCTTAACGCAAAATTCAGTTTTCTGAAAGTGCCCTGATAAGCCTTCTTCGCCCATCATGGACAAACAAGCTTCCAGGCCTATCAAATGATCTTTCCAACACCTATTGGCCAATCCCAAGTCGTCAACATAAGAACTGGCTCCTAGGTGGCTTATAGGTTCAACACATTGCGTCATAGCACGACAAAAATTTGCCCCGGCATTTCGGAGCCCAAATTGAGCACGAAGCGGAATGTACTGAGCTTCAGTTGTTACAAATGATGCCTTTTTACCACTCTCGGGATCGAGGGGTACATGCCAATAGCCATCACGAAGATCAAAATTTGATCGGTAGGGACATTTATCGTACCGAGCTATGAGGGAATCAATGAGTGGCAGTGGAAATTTGTCCCGTGGGCAGGATTTATTAAGAGGGACAAAATCTATCACCATCCTCGTCCGTCCGTCTTTTTTTGCCACCAAAAAAACTGGACAGCAGTGCTCACTGAAACCCGGAACTATTACTCCCATGTCAAGCATGTTTTTAATATGCGCAGCGACCTGCTGTCTGCCTAAATAGCTTAGGGGATAAGGACGGCAAGCTACTGGAGGAGCTCCTAGAGTATCAATCACCATATCTGGGCAATGTTTAAATTTACCCACCCTGGTGGAAAACACATGACGGTAAGAAATTAATAAGCTGAAAAGTTCTTCCTTCTGCTCATGAGTCAATAGAGTAATTTTATCAACTTTCTCACGGATCTCCTCCAATGTTGGGTGTAACTCTGCATTGCCAACTATCGCACCTACTGCAGGGGGAAGCAAGCGCAAGGGGTTGCGTCGAAGAGCATACACATCACCTTTATAGGGGTGCCAAAACCAATAATTCTTCTTAAAGTTTAAGATCATGCCTGACCAGGTCAAAAAGTCAGCACCTAAAATTAATGGCTGGATTGCATTAGGCATTTCAATGAAAGGGTAGGTGAAATAATGGGTCTTAATTTGGATTGGTATTACGAAAAACCCAGGGCAAATGGCCCAACGCCCATCTGCATACCGAATGCAGTATTCCCTTTTTCTAAATTTGAACCCAAGGCCTATAAGGTCATCGTGTAAGCCCTCGTGTACAAAACTTAAGCTCGACCCTCCGTCTAGCAGGGCGTCAGCAATTTCGTCCCCGATTCGCACACCAACATAACCACAGGGGCTATTTTGGGGTTCCTCGGGTCCCTGCAAAATTTCGGGGAGGTCAAAATAATCTAACTTTTTTGGTCGCTCAGCTCTTAACCCTCTTGGTATCCGTCGAGAGTCATCGGGTAGCTGGCCCCCGTACCAATAATTCTGCGGCGACGGTACCGTATTACCAGCTTTAACGGCGCGCCTTATGCATTTGGGTACGATTGTGCATTAGGGTTTAGCCCCGACATTGTTTGAGGAATCTGGCTAATATTCCCTGCACCAGTAGTGTTTGCAGGTTGAGCCCATGCTGGTCTTAATTCTGGGTATTTAATCCAGCACTTTTTTGCAACATGTCCAACTTTATAACACTCTGAGCAGGTTATTTGTTGTCTTTGACCCTTACCAGGTTTAGTTTGGTCAACATTAGCAAAAAGAGAAGTGGTTTTTGGTATAGTTGGTACCACGTCTTGACTATTTTGTACCGATTTAAAATTACTTGGTGTTCCCACCATTGGAGAGCTCAAATTGTTAAGTAAGTTTGGAATTGAAACTTTACTAACTCTTATAGCTTCTGTAATTTGCTTAGTTTGATAACAGCTGTTGGCATCATGTCCAGAAGTGTTATGAAGCTGACAATATTGTTTGTTTACTGGTGGAGCCGTCACCGCAGTTTGTCCGGCTGCCGAAACCTTTACAACATCGGCGGAACGAGTCCTATTCTGATAAGTCACGTTTGAGTAAGAAGGCTGAGAAAATGCGTTACCAGATGAACTGTTGGTCTGATCCATTTTAGCCCTTAAATACACCTCCATTTTGGTTGCGTAATTGTAAAAGTCAATCATGCTTGAGAAATCCCCTTGACATGCGTATGGTTGAAATCTCTCGCATAAATTTTGCTTGACTATTTCTACAATCTCTTCTACAGAGTAACTGTCATCCAATTGTTTCGTTATAGCCTCACATCTCTGAAAGTACGATTGGAAACCCTCGTTATGGCCTTGAATGGTTTGCCTTAATGTAGCAATAAGACGACGATTCTTACTCGGTGGATGGAAGGCATGCTTAAAGGCCGCAACAAATTCTCTGTAAGAATTGAATGGAGGCTGTTCTCGGTACCAACTAAAGGCTTGCTCGGTTAATGTTAGGGGTACACAACTGGTTAAGAATTCCTCATCAGAATAACCTTTTATGGTCTTAATTTTATTCAGTTCAGTCAAAAATGCGAAGGCTGGAGTTGCTGAAGACAAGCCACTGAATTTTGGCATGTCCAGAGCTTTAAATTTAATGTCTAAACCTCTCTTTGGTGCTGGTGTTGACTGGTGTCCTTCTGGCTTGTTTTGAAATTCAAGATGGTTAATTATTGGACTTAACACAGAATCTGCATTGGTAAAAGGCTTAACAACAACTTCATTCTTTTTAGACAATTGTAAATCTAGCAGTGCCTTGGTTAATTGTTTCATTTCTGCCATTTCAGCCCTCATATTTTTGACTTCATCCCTAACTGATTCTGACTGGGACCCTGTATTAGTTATTTCAGAGCCGGAACGCATTTTCAAAGTCATATTAACTGGTTGACAAACTGTACTTGATGTCGTTGTAGAGTGAGGGGTTTTAGGGCAGGTTACCTCTTCAACCCTTTTTAGTTTAACTGGACCCTTTCTGTGCTCCTCAAATTCATGCTCAGGAAAATACTTGGTTAATTCATGTGGATATTGACATGTATAATCCCTACTCACATGACTGGAAACAGTGGAATCTACTTCACTCCTACCAAATTCAACTACTACTTCCCTATTCACTGGTTTATAAGGGGAAAATTCACTCCCTGAGAATACTGCCTGATTGGAGGCATTAAAGGGGTCAGTTAAATTTAAGGGTTCAACAGGCAACCTTAAATCTACACTGGGACAACTTACATTTTTTACCCAATCGTCACACCTGCGGCGCCGTTCGTGGTCTGATAGTGACGAAATGTCACTTGGAGATTTGCTCACATCTATGTGAACTGAAAGCTGCCCATCTAAAATTTCTTGATCCAATGGACCTCTGGTTGACTGTGCTCCATGGATTTTTCTTCTTCTAGCAGTTGATATTGCTGGAGGTGCAGATAATCTCAGCGGTGGTGTGATTGGCTCTCTACGTGACCCTAGAATTGGATTCGAGCGTCTTTTGGAAGTTGTGTTTCCTTGGTTTGATACGGGCAATGACTGGAGTAAAGAGTTTAGTTGATCAGCAGTCAGATTCAAGGTGAAGTTGTCCAAACCTGTTGCCTGGTCTACTTCACTGTTCTTGGTCCATGTCCTTTCAGACCCTTCCTCTTCAGATCCAGAGCTGATATCAATTGCTTCTGATGCAGTTTCTCCTCTTTGTGATAATGCTTCTGATGTGGAATCAGCTTCTCTATTGGGTACAGATTCTCGTCTTCTTCTAGGCAATAAACAGTCTGATTGAATTTGCACATGGCGTGGTCCCCTACAGGATGGTAAATTTCTTTCTTCTTCATCCAGCTCCACAAACTTTCCTGCTTCATACACTTCTCTGGTAACCCTTTTTATGGGCAAGCTGTGACTGGTTCTTGGGTGAATACCTGAGTACGCTTGAGATGGTAATTCGTGAATGGTTTGTTGTAGAAAGTCGGAATAAAATGGGTTGGACTGATGAAACGGATTTTGAGGACTAGGACTTGAAATATTGTCAAAATTTATGGAGTTACTTCCACCTTGGACATCCAATGTTGCTCCTAACGCTGGTTTGGTTGCCAGATCCATTTCTCCCGTGCACAAGTCAATCAAATTGTGATGCTCCATTGCTGGGTTTTTCGAAATTTCTTCTCCCGGAGTTGATGTAGTTACTGGTTTAAATCCTCGTTCTTCACGCACTCTGGTTACCCGAAAATGGTAACCATGGGTTTTTCCTTCCTCCATGCCTACTTATTTGAAGTGAGGGACAGGGAAAGGGAGGAATTCTTTAGCTAATAACTGACCGAAAATAACTACTGATAATTTCCTTTTCATAATATTGTGTCACTCAGAAACGATGAGGAAAAAGGTTTGGAACGTTTTTTTTTTTTTTAAACGTTATTTGCATTACATTTGCCTTTTTTTCTTCTTCTTACAATTCCATTCTTATTTGCCGAATGCACCAAATTGCAGGGAGTTTGACTGGGGCGGTTATGTTGATGTGGTGAGCAAACGATGGTGAAAAGTTGAAAGTTATTTAGAGCAGATTCATTGCTGATAGATGTTTTAATGGTCAGTAATTTTGATGTTGCACTCGCCTGCCACGACACAAATCCCTGCTTTAAACTAATGTGATGTAGGTGAATAGTGGTGAATTGTTTGGGGCATGACGTAACTTAAATGGGGACAATTGGGGGAAATTGGGGAATAATTTCTAGTGAAAGATCGAAAATAAACAACTTACGATGGCTGCAGTCAGATTTGGAATGAAGGAGGGGTTGGAATTACATTGTTGCCTAACTGATAATCTATTACAATTGTCGGCTAGGCAGTGCATGAGTTACATTGTTGTTACAACAGAATTGGAATACATATATATTGTTTCAAGATAATACATTAACAACTGTAGAATGCTTGGAGAGGAGGCAGATTGAGAGATAGGTCTCACTTGTCACTTGTAAGGCCAATTGTGGTGCAGTTGCATTAGCAACAGCACGAGGGCGTCCAACATTGACGAGTCTAAGGGCGAAAGCTGAGACCAATCTCTACATTTGGTAATGGGGTGCTTCAGCAAAATCTTTCTTTTTTTTTTTAAGAAACATAAATGGCTGATCCATAAATGGCTAATCCATGGATTATAGTCTGTTCCACATTATGTTTTCAGAAAACTAACTGTATGACGCTACTTTTTCTTCCACTAAGAGTGCAAAAACATGTAAATACCCCACTCGTAGACTCTAGCAGTAACTCCGTAGAATCTGCGATTGTGATATCGACATGTTTTTGCACTCGCAGTGCAAGGAAACGTGGCATCATACAGTTAGTTTTCTGCAAGCATAATGTGGAACAGACTATACATTTCGGTATCACGCAGAATGTGCAGTTTTTCTAGCGATACGACAGCAGGACACAAAGAGAATAGAAAGCCTCACCATAGTGTGTCAAAGTTGGTCGAGTAACAATCACTGCATACACGATCGTTGTTGCAGGCTTATCGTGCTTGGCATCAAAATGGAGAAACAGGCCATTCAGTCATACTGAGAATAACAGTGACATCATACATTGAAAACGCTATTTACTTCCCTAAGAAGACCAATCACCAAGGGTTCCAAGGGAGAGAAAGCAGGGATGGGGTGTTCAGACCACGCAATGGGGGAAATGCGAGGGGAGGGAGGGGTTGCATGGGGACGACAGGGGATACCAGAGAGGCAACGCAGTGGAGGGGGGAGGGGATTTGAACACATAATGGGGGAATGTGAGGAGGGGGTATGACAACGGCCCTTTTAAATTCATGCTGCCAAGTAAAGTATTACGATCGCACATGCGGGAACCAGCTAGATCGGCGTATGTTACCCCAGGGGTACATCTAGTTATTAATATTTTATTGAGATATACTCACCCTAGTCTAATTTATCGATTATCGTATCGCGTACATCCCAGTCCCCATTTTGGCGCCGTCGTACAGCCCATCTTTTTTTTACAAATTTGACAGTCGTCAAAAATCCTCGTACGACGTACAATCCGACCGAGCAACAACGATTTTTTTTTTTCGAAAAACAATTTATACGAAACGAAATTCTGGCGTTGCTCAAAAACCTCATTTGATGTTCCTTTTGTTGGCGCGTTCCAGGGCCTCTCATCCTCCATTTGGCGACAATAATAGAGCCATTGTAAGCGTCGTTCAATTCTATCGCCTTAATGAAAGACGAGAGGGAAGGGAAAGCGAGTGCCAACATCAAGGACCAATCGAGGCAATCGTCCGAGATCCTAAACGTTCCTTTTCTCTTCCTTTTCTCTTCCTTCTTCCTTATTAACCCGTCTTCCACTTGGCCCCGAAAGCTTGATTTTCCCCGTATAAAAAGAATTAGTTCCTTCGTATCTTCGTGATTTGGTGTTCGAGTCCTGCCAGATAAGGACAAATTCTCCGTTTCGAGTGGCTTGTTCTTTTTTTTTTTTCTTTTTCTTCTTCTTCGCCGATGCGACAACAAACTGGTCGAACAGCCATCTTGTTTTGTAGTAAGAAGACCTGTGATTTCTATGTTTAAATGTGAGTGTATAGATGTGGCGTTTTTGATTTATCCCACCAAACCACGTCAGGCCGGTAAGAGAATTGAGTTTGAATGAGTGTTCGATTACTACCGGTTTTGCCTGGTAGGTGGAAGTTTACCTTGCGCGCACGAATTCAAACGAGCTTAGACACGTCTTAAACGTAGCAGCGATTTAGAAACTTCGTTGGAAAGCGTGGTAAACTTACCCACACTCCATCTAGTCAGATTTATGTCGTTAAGTAATTATGACTGTAATGAATTTAAAACGAAGACAAAAGCAAGAAAACGGCGAACTGTGCAAACCAGGCTAAGAAAGTGGACGCACGTTCGTCTTGATGTGGCGATAATGGAACACCGAAGTGCACCTTGCAGGCACCAGAGACAAGCGACATGTCACGGCTTACACGCTCGATGATAACATCAAGTCATTCTCTGTCTGGCCGAAATCTCGGTCACCTCAAATTTATCTCACGTGTGAGCTAAAGATGACTTGGTGTTGGAGAGTCACTAAACTTCGTGAAACTTGGACAAATGTTTTAAACTTCAACTTAACAATTTTTAATCAGTTACGGGCACAGAAAAACTACAGAAATAAATTTAAATGACATAAGCGAAAATGGCGACGTATATTCTGGATCCCTGACCGAAGAAGTGAAGCTCCACAATTCTGTCCTTCCTTAAGTATCACGGGATACGGCTTGCGCTCTATCAGTTTTCCATATCTGGAATTTGCTGGAAGCTTCTAGAACTTGAAGGAGAACCATATCAAAGTCACCGTCAGACCTGCCAGTCCAGGGGTAGAGTGAGAGATGTGGAGTATCTCTGTTGGTGCACCCTGCGCCTATCCCCATGGTTATGTTCTAATTATGCACTACCCCCCTGGAGCAACAACTCAGCAACTACTCAGCAACTATTCAGCATTTACAGTATATGAAGAAAAGGCAACGTCCCATTCGGGTTGCTTTTTAATGAAACGTTACTCTATCTCCGTGTTCAGTCCTTACCACTCTCGTTTCACTTGAAGAGATGTCAGCATGAGAGTACTGACCACACAGGAAAAAGGCAAATTACTCGTAGGACCTAATCGAATTTGGCCTACGGGTATTAACCAGGTATAATTTCCCCTATAGAAATAGGAGTATACGTTGGAATGGCCAACAAAAGTTAAGACCTCCATCGCTTCACAGCATTAAGTTTTAAACTTTTCAGAAGCTGCAATACTAAAGAAAACGCTTGCAAAGTTTGGTTTTTTAACTAGAAAATTTGGGGTAGGCCTATAATTCATCGTCTACTCTCTCCCTGTTTCCTCTTCCTCGCCCTCCCCCACCTTTACGTACCACACTGCTCCAACGAGTAAACGCAGCCATGGTTGCGTCTGTGTCGATGTTTCGTGGGCCTAATTACCCACGCAGCGTCAGTACACGTCTGACTGTCAGCCTCCTTCAAATGCAATGGGATTTATTCTACTTCCCTCCCTCCCCTTCCTCCTTGCGATGACCGGAGATTTTCCGAATCGAATCCTCAATGGCGTTAAGCCGAGGCATCAACTACCTAGCCGCAACCAATCTTCTGTGCACTTCCACTTCCGAGTCACCTCCGCTTCCTACTTCCGGGTTTTTTTTTTTATTCATTTTGACTAATTTCTGGACGCCGAATCTAATGGTGAAAGCAGTTTGTCTCTGTGTGGTACCGTTCCATAGAACGGGCCACTTGTCCATCATTTCCGGCCATTTGTGGGCCACTTACGATTAATATTTCCGGTTGTCTAAATTAAATATAACTAATTTTTGGACACTGAATCTAATGGGGAAACCGTGTGTCTCTTTCTTTATTAGTGCAATATCGTTCGATAAAGTTTTGGACTAATTCTAGCTCCTAACAATAAACTCCTTTTTGTATATGTAAAAAGTGTCCGGCTGGAGTGATTGATTTGTTTTACAGGGCCTCCCTATAGCACCCACCTTTACTGGGGTTTTTCGGACCCTATTTTGAACTCCAATTTGCTTTGCTTTTTCCCCTTTCCCCCAATTCCTGAATACACGACTGGCAAATAGTCTGTACACGATGGATTCGAATCGTTCTTTTATTACCGTTTAGGAATACTCAAAAGAACCAGCAATATGTTCCAAGTATCCAAGCTCCCAAATCACTGGCACCATAAAGACCTCTCTAATTACCCTAAATTGACATACTTAGGCAGAGACGTCGGGAAGGATAAAAGTTGGAGGGTTGTAAACCAGAAATTTACCGACATGATTTTCCATCTAGCCAAAGAATTATGTAATTTCTCCAAACTGATTTGCCGACTGGCCAAAAATTATGTAATTTTGCCGACTGATTTGCGAACTAATTAGCATTGGTGTGACACCCCCCCCCCCCCCACAAAAACGTCCCTGTACTTAGGCTCTTCTGAAAGGTGGTGATGTATTCTTTCCATCAATGCTAATCACAATTGAGTATCTTAAATAGGGACCGTCCTACGGCTATTGAAAAGTGTTGTAATGGCGTAGCGGCGAAAGAATATAAAGATTTTCATTTTCGATTGCGTTGGCAACAATGAAGATAATTTGAAGCAAAACAATGCTCCTCATCCCAATAATACTAATGCCAACAATAATAGCACCACTTATGCTAATAACAACGCACCAACCAGTAGCAATAATCAAGTTGGTAAAAATGCTTCGTATGCATCAATAACAAACAGCCTTCCTAAACAGCGCCAAACTGTTGTGATAGGATGCTCTACTCTTAGCAAACTTCAGGCAGTAAAGAGTAATCGTCCAGCAATTCGACGGTTATTTGTAAGTAGGCTTGCCCCTGACATTGCTGCTAGCAGTGTAGAGGAAGATGTATTCGAATCCTTTCAGATTACAATTAAAGCGACCAAGCTCAAGACAAAGTATCAAGGGTACTCGTCATTTTGCATTGAAACAAATGACGAAATCTACACCAGTGTGTCTAACCCTGCTGTGTGGCCCAAAGGAGCGTTAATTTTATCTTTTCATGGCATGCCCCGTAAGCTATCAACTCCCAGGAACGGCGGAGGAGCCGCATCACCAACTGATTAATGAGTTACAAAACTTTGAAGTGCGTTTTCTGGAATTGCAACAGAATTTTAGACAAAATTGACGAACTACGTTTTATTGTTCTCAGTCAAGATACTGACATTGTTAGCGCAGCCGAGACATTCCTTGATAACTCGGTGCCAGATGCTGCTGTTAACATTCCCGGATATGTATTGTACAGAGCTGCTCGAGGTGGAGGGGGAGTCCTCATTTATGTTAAAGCGAACATATGCAGTTCTGCAGTTAATACACGAATTTCGCAGAATGGACTTTGGGAGACAATCTGGTGTGAAGTTCACCCAACAGCTTACTATCAAGTTACCGTGGGATGCTGCTATACAGTACCGTAGCTGAGAATTTTGGGGCCCCCCTGCTAGAAAAAATGTGGGGCCCCTATGCTAATGCGAAGTGAATTCAGAAAATTTCGGTATGGTATCGGTACCAGCAATTTGTTACTATAGCCTGTTTTATTACCCTTTTTTCATGAATTATACAAAGAAAATTT
>JAHWFP010235584.1:10711-24609 GCA_023313725.1 Lithobius niger
TGGCTGCTCGCGGCTACTACACGACGCGGTATGATGTAAGAAAGACGTCAAAATCGATCGACAAACGCAACACAAACCATATGCTTGCAGCAATGTTGATCTTGTAAGCCCGTAGTAACGCGTCACTTCGCATCAAATTTTCTCGCGTCTGGGTAGGGCTTTGTTAATGCTTCTGTATAGCGTTAGACTGCAACATATTGTTTGTTTCTAAGGCCTCTATTGCGAATCACACCTTAAAGTTCAAGAAAATGTTGAGGTGGCTTAGCTTCAAATTGTATTCCCAACCAGAACTGCAGTTGGATCTTTTCTTCAGCATTTCAAAAGAATGGGGGTTGAACGAAGCGTTGCAATCTCGAGGTTTTCTTCTCCTTAAGCTTGCAGCACACTGCTCGATTCCGTTCCGTTCCGTCACGTCGCAGGCCGTCAAATTTCTGTTTGGATTAAAAGCATGTAAATTAGAGACGCCGCGTACACTGCTCCGTCCCGTTCCGTGACAACCCGTTGGCTGACGGACGGGACTGTCGAGGCAGAATCCTTTCAGACAAAAACTGATCGCATCGGAGAAGTGTACGCACCTGCCGTCAGTCGACGGCCGTCGTCGTCCCCCACGCACCTGCGCACAATGCCTTTTCCCCTACTAAATACAGCTGCGAACCTATTTCCGTCGTCTTCTGGACTTAAATATCATCATGCCCGAGCGTAAGGAATTAATACCTAATTTACTACGACTTTCTATTTAATTTCCAACTTAAAGGTCACTACAAGTCCTTCTTTATTTGCATTGCCAATTTGGGCACGATCAAAGTTAAAAGGTCAGCAGAGCCGGCTGAGTCGGTTAGCGACGGAAGCAATGTGCGCTGGACCATCCGTTACCGTCACTCGTCGAAACGGGACGGGACGGAACGGAAGTGTGCCACAAGCTTTAATGGTGGGCTCCTGAATACGGCCCGTATGTATGTTCTTTGTTAATTAACTCGTCTCTTCCTTTTTTTTTTCTCGTTTATGGCGCATAGAACCCACTAAAGAGAATCACGGCGTCACCGTTACCATGGTTATTGAGCAGTCCGCCCCCTCCGCCACCCTTTCCCCCGATATCTGGTCTTTGGGCTCGGAGCAGTCCAATAGAACGGAAGACGATTCAACACCAGCTGCCTCGGACACCAAGTCAGAAGATGAAGACGACACAGTCGATGAATCGGATGAGCAAAAAGAAGAAGAAGAAGAATTAGAAGCTGTTAAACGTCAGATGAAGGAGGAAGATGACTTGATTCCAATTCCGGCAAACGTGAACGAGCAGGCCAAGCGAGATGAAGAAATCGGTGATGAATTGGGTAAGTAGATATTGAATGATGAGACAAGTGAGCCAGACCAGGGTTTGTCTAACTAATGATCTATACTCTCACAGAAAAAAATTAAAAACTAAGGGGTTAAGCGACCCATCAAGACTGTGTTCGTCAGCGAAAGTACAGAGACATCGACGTCAAAGGGGGCTGCCACCGATTTATTTTCTCAGTAACTGACTGTCAGTTTAAGCTTAAATGCTCTTTCCGACGGTTGGCTATTGTAAATCGATGTTTAACGTCTGGTAAAATGAACCTTAAAGTTTGGGCTGTTAAAGTTTTCGTTCGTCCATTGCTTGACTCTGCGAGCCAGGTGTGGTCGCCACCTCTCTTGGGGGACATCGACAAGATTGAGCGTGTCCAACGGCGTTTTACAAAGGGCATCGTCGGTTTAAAGAACTTAACATACACGGAAAGACTTGTGGCGACAAACCTTGAGTCGCTGGAGCTGCGAAGACTTCGTTCGCATCTTTATCTCACTTTTAAGATAGTCAGGGGCTTCATGGAAATCGATCTACCTTTGTTTGATTTAGCACCATGTGTCAACACACGTGGCCGTACAAGCTTTGCACTGCAATTAGTAGGGGAGCATATGTCGAAAAAACGTGCTCCGTGGCAGTTTTCATGATGAAAAGGTGGGACTAGTTTTGTTTCACTGAAAATAACCTACAAATGAAGGATTTCCATGGTGCCACTCTCTGATGTGTGGCGTATGATATTGATGACGTCATCAAGATGGCCGCCATTGTAATTCATGAAATCGTCAGTATCTTCTTTATTTATGGACGGAATTTGATTTTTTAGGGCTCGTTGGAAAGATAAATTTTAAGCCTAAACAAAATTGTTGTATGATACACTCTGAAATCAATAGTTTCTGTGATATTTTTATATTTATGCAAAAAACACACAATTATGTCACTGATGTTAATCCTGTACTCCTAATTTTAATGCGTTTTCGTCAGAAATAATTGGAACTCGTATTGTTTCATCAGAAATTGCATATAGGATAATAATTATCATGGTGCTATTCTGTGATACGTCTTGTGAAGTAATGATATTATCAAGATGGCGGCCATCAAGATGGCGATTATCAAAATTCGTAATACTAAAAGCAGCATTGGACTCAGCTAGAATCAAAATTCATGAATCGTCGATATCAGCGTTATTTAAAGACATATTTTATTTCTGTAGGTCTCGTTGGAGCGATAGTTTTAAGGCCCTAAAATTGCCTATAATATTACTGCGTCAATAGCTCCTGTGATATTTCGACCATTATGCCAAAGATACGCAACTCTATAGCTATCATAATACAAATGTTAAGTTATTAAAGCTGAAGGAGCTCTTTAATTTAAAAAATGGAGAAACTATTTTTAAAAAAAATCACTAATTGTGATCAACATCATCTTCACTTAAATCTTCTTCATTTTCAGAGTCTGGTAGGTCTGTTATAGTGTGTGAATCGTTGTTATCGCAGAGATCGTCGTTTCCTCCACATTCGCACATTTCAGTGCATGGTAGGTTGTTTGCTAAACATTTGCATGGAGCGCAGCATCTATTCTTTATGCATGAACATCTTATCAGCTGCAGAATCGAATCTGGAGCACATGGGATTTCACAGAGAATCGGAGCTATTACTCCATCCTCCATGATCCAGCCATGTCCAATGGGAGATGGAATTGTAGGCTGTGGCTGGTCATCTTGGTTCCAGATCATGACCTGGTAGTTGACTCTCTGCATTGCTGGCAAAAATGCACTTCTTGTAGGTGGTAACTTTTCCCAGCTTGTTTGCTTCTTAGAAAACATATACCAGCGCAACTCTGCTAGTTTAGTTACATTACTTCTGGGCTGATACACTTGGCAAATGAATGCTTCCAATTTGTCCAGTACTAGTTCAGGAATTACTTCTTGTGTTCCTAGCGAACTCAATGCCGAAAGGGTGTCTTCAGTTGCTGTAGTGAATGCTTTCCAGTATGAAATTTTACCTTTCCCTGACAAAGTACCAGTACTGTCACATCCAGACAATGCGTGAAATGCAGGCAGTGCCGAAGCTTTCAAGGAGCCTAGTGATAAGAATACATCTGCAAGTGGAATAATCTTTTTTGCTGTGGGCACAAAGTAAGATTGAGGGGGAAGTCGTGGGTACCTTCTTACAGCAAGAACCAGAACATCCGTGTCCTGTGCAAATATATAGAGTTTTGTAGCTCCCCTTTCTGTGGCATTGATAGCATGAAGAATAATCTTCGTATCTGCCTCTTCTTGTGTACTCTGAAGACAAGCCAAGGAACAATGAGAAGCGGCCACTTCTGTACGCCATGCCACTACGAAGTTTACTTTGGTGGTATGTGCATGCTGGAGCATTTTTTCAGCTAGATAAGCAGTGATTTCATCTTTGGTGCTAATATGTGAAAGCAGCTTCTTCATAGTAACATTAGCTATGTTTGTACTGTCCATGATTTTGTACTGGGTTGGTGCTACGCCGTGCAATCTCTTTTCTCTTGTCAAGTTCTTGACCGAGTTTTCTTTGTAGGTATCGAACACTAAGTGTATTTCATTGTACTCTCCATATTTTTTTTGCATCTTTTCGGTAAATGATTCTGCCAAATCCTTGCATGTCTTAGTTTGTTTTGATTTCTCCATAGCTTGTAACTCTGCCATACCATCAACTATTGCAACAGAGAGTTCCCTTTCTTGTGGAGTACTAGTAATAATTACTGGTGTTGGAGTTGTTTGTTCGCTGTTTCTACTGCTGCTTTGCGGTGATGGTGGGGGTGGAACTGACTTCAAGATTTCAATCAGTTTGCTTTTTTGCTGGCAAAGATGCAAAGTGCCATCATCATTAAATAGTGATCGTGGTACAGCAGAGAATTCGTAGGTCCCTAATGTCTCTCGTAAATCTACTTGACGTTGGGATCGACTTACAACAAGTAGTCGGGCAAATAATGATCTGTCTGCTTTTAACTCTTTAACAGTACCAGCCACTTTTAATTTTATTTTCTTCTTGGCGCTGGAACACAGATTTAGTTTGTTCTTTTTAATAGGGTCCCATAAATTTATGGTTCTAGTTTCAGAACTGAGTCTTTGTGTTTTAAACTCTTCATACAGTGCAACACCAAGAGTATGAAGCTGACCTACGTCTTTTGTAACACTTTCACTATAAACTGACTTGGTTGCGATGTTAACAAGTTCAGGTCCATCATATGAAAATGGATTGCCAAGCCGTTGAAGTTCAACACGCAACTTGCTTACAGCAACATCCTCCCTGTTTACTGCTTCCTTAGAGTTGTCGTGGTGTTTGTCTGGTGATGACTGCTCCGACATCCCAACCATACTCGATGTTGCTTCAGATATTTGATCTAGTAGTGGAGCTGTTAAAAAATAGCGCGCAAGTGCCCTAGGGTGTTGTGTTATGCCTACCAAACCTCCAGTGACCTTCAAAGCTCTGTTTTGATGTTCAAGTGCTTCATCAGCTCCAAGAGCACAAAACGGAGTGGTTGTCTTTCTAACAACCCAGTTTCCTTTTTCAAACTCTGCCCATATTTCTGGATCTGACTCTTTCAATGCACTCATTTCTGCAAGATAGTAAGCCATCATCCCAGAGTAATTATGTAAATCTAATGCAAAGAAGTACCCCGTGATTGCTTCCACTGATGAAAGGTGCGCTTTCCAATCGCCTCCTCTTACAGACCTTATTACCTGCAACATTGATTCTACCATTGTCATATATTCCCTTATCATTTTAAAAGTTGGGTTACTCTCTCCTTGAACCCTGTCAAACTCTTTCATTTTTTCAGAAATGTTATATTTCTCCATAGTTGCCAACAGGTCTCGTATATTGCAGCTTTTGATGCATTTTGTTTGTAATTCTTTTACCTTATCAAGAATTTCTGGACACGGATACTTCTCGAAGAATATTTCCAGGTAGCAGTCATACAGTGCGATAAGAGTACGCTTGTGAGCTTCTTCAGCACGTCGAATGTGCTTTCCTGTTATGATTTGTTGCACAGTGCTTTCGCTGTACAAGACATCCCACGTTTCAGGAATACCAGATCCATCAATAAAATTTCCAATGGCACGTAGTAGAGCCATACATATGTGCAGTTCACCGGGCCGTAAGACAAATCTATTGCGAAGTGACTGTTGAGACATTATTAGTTGCTGCACAGGACGGTATAGACCCAAATCTAATGTCACAACACACTTCGAGCTTGTTCCACTAACAAGTTTTGTTAAATTTTCTAGAGATGTCAGAAAAGTCATTTGGACTGAACGATCCGTTGGGGTGGCTGGAATTATTGGTAGAACACATACACGAGTTAACTGCTTAGGCACATCTTGCAATTCCGAATTGAACACAGTCCAGGTTGGAACAAACTGAGGATTAGAACTTATTTTCGTAGGTTGATTTTGGGAGTCACTAACCATTACCTCACCAGGAGTCTTGCTTGCAGATTTTGAGATCTCCACGGTCAAAGTAGCAGCATTTGCTATACTTCTAGTTTTGCACAGACACCATGCCAAGTCAACTTCTCTCAAAGATTTCAAGTCCTTAGATTTACTGTTGACAACAGATTGCTTAAAAACTGTACTTTTTGGCTTCAGGAGTTTTGGGCCATTATAGGCAATGAAATCTGTCATGTAAAAGGGCAGGTTCTGTAGTGAACGATTCGGCATGTATGCTACATTTAATGTTGTAGACTGTGATTCATCTTGGTCATGGCATTCTTGGTAACAAGTCATAACAGTTGCATGAAGGGTTCCCTTTCCATTAGGCGTGTCCTCAAGGAAGTCCAAATTATCTGCAGCACAATAGATGAATCTCCCTTTCACAAGGTTGGGTGGTACGTATATTCCTCCATTGTCTTCCATGCGACGCAGAACCTCATTAGCCAATGCTGTCTCAAGACGGAGAACTTTATTGTAGTCGATTGAAGATCCCAGACCATGTATAAGCTGTACAAGGAATTTGCTGCGAGTTTCAGAATGTACAGTTAGGCCAACAGCAACCTGAAGTGGAAGTTCGCGTTTGTGTCTTGATTTTACCGGAGTTGAGCTACAGTATGAGGCTTGTCTTTCTGTAAGGCACTCGTACATAAGAGTTTGTGATAAAACAGCAGCTTTCTGGTTCACGTGTTTGTTTTCAACCTGCATGGTGTCAAACATTCTTCTCCCAACAATACACCATTTAAAAAAGGATAACACTTCTTGGGGTATTGCTTTAGTAACTTCTTCTTGGGGGATGGAACCTGTAAATTTCCACTTCTCCTCCGTCAGGATGGTTTTACGTAGTAATTTAGCAGCCTGGTATAAAGTCTTCATATTTGAATTCATGTTGGAATTTGCTTCTGCTTGTGATACCACAGCATCATTAACAGATTTCAAGGAAATACGCTGTGACTGGTTCTTAGAGACTGGGTTGCTGAATACAACGTCCATGTCAAAAAGTTCATTTTCAATAAGCATTTTCAGAGATTTTCTCGACATTATATATTTCTCTTTAACGCATTTTGAGTAACAAATTTCCCTGTAATGTCTTTCAGCGTCTGCCATTGTGATAATTTTACCTTCCAGAAGGGCCTCCATTAAACTGTCAATGAATTCAACCTGACTTGCACATTGTAGCACATTAAGTGATGTTTCGGAAGGTTTTTCTGAACTTCGCAAAACATTGTGTACATATTTCACGTAACATTCTTTGTGATATGCGATGTCACATGCATGAGCATCTTTTGGATCGATGCACCCACTCAGCTTCAATTTCCATTGGCAGTTATCACTCATCTGTGTTGCATTATAGATCTTCTGACCTACGTCTTCTGTAGAAACAGTATGCAGTGGATGTCTCCTTACTTCTGGTCTATCACAAAAGAAGCAGGTATCTTTTTTCAGTCGTGTACCAGTACTTCGTGATCTTGTACAGGGAAACTCCTTCATGCCCACTGAGCTCTTGCCAGAATCTTCAGGTTTTTCCAGTTGATTTTTGTATCTGGCCTGTAATCTATCAAGATGACCTTTGTGAGTGCACTTCTTGTAGCACGAGAGATGCCACCTTGCATTACTCTGGGTCATTTCTTCTATAGTTGTATTTTCCAAGTATTCAGCAAGATGTTTAGACGCACTGTCTTCACACTCATTTCGGATTCTTACGGCTTCTACTAATTTTTGTGTCGATTTGGAATTTTCAACTAAAGCCTCCTTTTCATGTCGTTGACACAGTATACACAAATCAAAGTCTATATCATTTTTGTTCTTTCGTATCGATGACGAGGGCTGGTCTATCTGTATTACACCTTCCATATCTTCAGTTTAATGACTACCTGAAATATTGTGACAAAAATGTATAGTTAAAAAAAAGTCATTGAATTCAGAGTAAATCTTATAAAAACATTTCGTTATCTTTGCAACAATTCCTACAAAATTAACATCCGTTCATAAACCACAGAGACATAGACGATTTTGTAAAGCTTAGTAGCGGCCATCTTGATGGTGGCCATCGATTGATGATGTCATCAGTGCTTTGTCACATGTATGAGTAGCACCATGCAAATTAACAGCTTGTAGGCAGTTACTGATGAAACCAAACCAATTCCATTTATTTCTGACGAAAAGTGTGTAGAAACTAGTGTGTAGAATTTACGTTAGTGACGTAATTGTGTCTTTTTGGGCATAAATATCAAAATATCGCAGAAACTATTGACTTCAGAGTAAATATTATAGGGAAATTTTGTTTAGGTTTCAAGATTATCTTTCCAATGATCCCTAAAAAATTAAAATCCGTCCATAAATAATGAAGATATTGAGGATTTAAGGAATTGTGATGGCGGCCATTTTGATGACGTCATCAATATTACACGCCACACATCAGAGAGTGGCACCATGGAAATTCTTTATTTGTAAGTGGTTTTCTACGAAATAAAACTGGTCCCACCTTTTCATCATGAAAACTGCCACGAAATTACATATGCTCCCCTACTAAATTGAAAAAAGAACTTCTTTTTCTTGAGAGTTGTTCGTGTCTGGAACTCCCTTCCCGAAGCTGCAGTCACTGCTCGCAGCTCAAAACATTTTCCGTTAATCATGTAAAAGCATTGTTGAAACCATTCTTGAAACGTCCCGAATTTTATTGGTAATTTCGTTTTTAGATCTGTTCTTTTAGCTTTTTTAGCTTAGCTGTCCCGTGGCACTTAGTCAAGGCTAGCTCTTAGTGATCCTCACATCCTTGCCAGACCTGCTGCTCCTATGCGGCAAAATATTATTAACTAAGCTACGTTGTTAATTTCGAGCCTCGAACTTGGCAGCTAGAAACGATAGAATGCCGTATTTATTTCGCAGATGCAGGCTTTCAGAGCTGAGTTGAATTGTTTAAAAGTGGCCAGCAACAATCGACTGCATGCATAAAGCTTTGTAGCGCGACGCCATAGCTGTAAAAAAGGTCCACGGATTACAAACAAAAACATCAAGTGTGCCGTAAAAAAGGGGGATATATGATTGAATTTTCACTTGTTAAAATGAACACGGATAAAAATTGATGATTTTTCATTGAAATAATAAAATGTACTATTGAGAAAATTGTATCTGTTTAGGTGCTGTTGTGCTTTACCAATCAAATGTAAAGCACAACAGCACCTAAACAGATGCAGTTTTCTCAATTGTACATTTTATTATTTCAATGAAAAATCATCAATTTTTATCCGTGTTCATTTTAACAAGTGAAAATGCAGTCATATATCCCCCTTTTTTACGGCACACTTGACGTTTTCGTTTGTAATTATTATTATTATTATTATAATCTGGAAGGAAGCAAGAATATAGAAGGTCACATCAACACAACGGTTGTTACACCAATACTCATGTAAATTCACCCTTAATATTCACACAAATTCAAGAATGTAATAGAGAAATAAAAAACTACAACAAATGACCAGCAGGAAAAGGGGAATGAGAGAAAGAGGCGACAGCATGTAGGTGAAAAACTACAAAAAAATAACAGGGAAGTGGATGCCTAAGAAGCGACCGAAAAGGATAGAATCAGCAACACAAACTCGGCGGTAGCCATTTTGGCTCGGATATCACTACTTTCGATGATGAAAACTTGGGTCCACGTGCCCTTATGGGGGTTTTATATGATTTTACACGTGTCGGTGGTTATCGGGTTTCTGTGAGTTTGCTGTCGGCTATGAGGTAGAGTAGGCCCCTAGTGGCAAAATGTAAAGATCACCATTCATTTTTGTGCATTTATGGTTTGATTTGATTTATTGAGGGAGTGGTGAACCAACTGGGATCGGTGCCGGAGTAAGGGGGGGGGGGGGAGAAGGTTCAAACAAAATTGAAAAAAATTGTACTTTAATAAATGCACTTTTGTCGAAGCCTAGCATAAATACAATTTGTTTTGACAACTTAATTTGTAAGTTGCTGCATTAGTTTGTGACAGAGGTGCCCTCTGAATGGCCAGAAAACTCACAAGAACATCAATTTGGGAACAAATACTTAATTTTCGTCCAGGTATTCGAGACTTTTTCACAACAAAAACATTAAAACCTAAAAAAAAGTGTAGCTGCCACAAATTGTGGACTTCAAACAGGCGCCATGTTGGAAAATCATCCAATATGACTGCTGTATGAAGTCCACAATTAATGGCGGCTCCCAACTATTTTAATGTTTTAACATGTGAATAAACACCGGGCCGAAAATTAAGAATTTGTTGCCAAATTCGTGTTTTTGTGAGTTTTCTTGCCAGTGAGATTTGTGTGTTTTCATGTGTTGCCATTATCTCTGTGGCACCGAGATTGTTAATTTTGGGGTAGATTTAGGAAGAAGCGTGTGGGAGGGGGGAGGTTGCAATCGGCTGTATAATAGCGATAGAGCAGGGCGCTCAATGACTACTGGCCCCGGGCGCTCAAACGCCTTGCTCCGCCACTGACTGGCATCTTAAGCTGCACAAAACGCAATACACGACAAACAACAACAAAACTAAAATAAAATTAGACCAACAACAATAATAAGCACGCAGTCCATCCCATGCAGATCCAACCTCAAGCAAAACCATCCAGTCTCAGGTTAGGGCACCGCAACCATTGCCCATCGTGTATGGGGGCCCTTAATGGACCTTGCAGAAATGGCACTCGATGCACAGCTGACAATCGAATCCTCTGGAGGTCATAAAGCGGACTTTCCAGCAGAAAATGTTCCACAGACTGGTTACAGCATCACGCCGAGATACAGAGAATCCATGGATGGATGACGAATAGCGCACAGTCCTATCAGGTCCTCATGGAACGACTACTCTTCGCACTCTTGAATGCACAAAACAACACTCCACACATATCATATCACCAGCAGATACCACATCCTCCACTGTAGTGTCCTGCAGGACTCTGCATAATACACCTAATGCGCACCTTGACCCTGGACTACACAGTACCCCCCCCCCCCCCGGGTCCCACCCCAGCAGCTTGACACCAACCTCCAATGCCAGTTAAGTAAGTGTGACAAATCAAATCTCTGAAACCTTCCCATGTGAAAGTGAATGGCTGTCTGTGAGTCTGATAAGACGGTTACGCAGTCAACTGTCAAGGTCAGGCCATGATCTATGGCCACCGAAACGGTTACGAGTTCTGCCTTAGTATGCGAAACTAAGCTAGAACACTGGCACCCAGACTCCAGCTCAACCCATAAACTAAAAAAAAAAAGGACGCATCATAATACACAACACCTCTTTCTCCAGGGCCACCAGACGTTTTTCCACACGTGACTACTAGCTCAGTATGATATACTGGGCCAAAGAACGAAACTGGGCGCTTTACATCCAACAGAAAATTTGACTCGCAGAAGACTCTTGGTGTAGGCGAACACCCTCACCAGGAAGGCTTAAGCCCAAGCTGGCAAAATACAGTAATTGTTGAGGATTTTCACGCCATGTTCCCTTATATCGACTCATGTTGGACAGAAGTGCAGCACCTTTTTGGCCCTCACATTCAGTGAATTAGGACTGCTTCAATGTGAGGTGGCTGAGGTTGACTGCATACAGCCTGTAATCACTGTCAAGCCAATATTGAACCCTACTTGAATAGAATACATCCTTGGCGATGGTGCAGGACACAAGAACCATAGATGATGCTCTATTCAAAACTATACGAGGACTTGGACCTGTCTTTGACACCCACAGTTTTGTCCTGCCATCTGCAAAAGGACTCTGGTGTGGTACTTCACCAAACAGCACATCGTATGGGCGTCCATTGTTCATCAGAGGTTGAAATTCAGCCACACACCCAGGTACCAAACTTGCTTGACACTGGCAACCCAGTGGCCCACAATGCTAATAACACTGGGAGGTGCCGGAATCTTAAAAACCAGCATCAAGTGAGATTTCCCAGCTGACAACTCCATACCTCTCCTTGTAAACCATTCTTCTGTTCAATCTATAACTACTTGCATCATTGACAGCAGTTCCAATACAGCTAGTTCTACCAACCATATCGCCACGTCATTGGCGTACATTGCCACGTTGCACAGGCGCAGCTAGCTGGACCAGTCCACTTTAAAAAACAACACAGAGTAATGGGCTAAGAAAGCTTCTTTGGGAACTACTAGTCATCTTCGAAACGTTGTTACCTGCCCGTGTTAAACTGTTAGGCATAATTTCCTGGAGAACTTCGACTATAGGCCCTCCACCTCGCATCTTTTACAAGGGATCAAGGACACATCGTAAATCCACTGTGTCATAAGCCGACTTAATGTCCAAGAAGACCGCACGAATTGAAGATCCCGCAAACCAATGCCCACGGAATTATGTTCCTAGAAGCAGAGGACAGCATCCTGGACATTGCAGTATAACTGGAACCCAAACTATGCTGCATGCAAGCATTTCTCCGTTTCCAAAACACCATTGGAGCTTCCTGACCACTAGCCATTTGAAGGTATTCCCCGCACCTGACTCAAGCATGATGGGCTAGTAAGTGGACAGGATGGCCAGTCCTGCCTGCGTTAAAAACATTGACAAGAATGGCACATTTCCACAAAACTAGCACTTGACCTGATGACCAACCATCATTGACTATATTCAGCAGGATTTCGTTTTTTCCTGTTTTGTATGGACAAACGTCCACGACACTGAAGGGGTTAATTAAGGGTTCAAAATTCTTTTAAACTTTTATATCATCTGAAAAAAAAAACTGATGTGTGAACCACACTAGACATTTAGGAATGGAAAGAAGTCTAGAAGGGGAGGGAAGGTGTAAATACTCGGGTAGTTCGAACTGGGATACCTCCAATCGTGAAAGAGGACAATTAATGTCCGCTGTCCAAAATAGACCCCTGCAGCCTTTGAAAGAGCATGGTAGTGTCTCACACTTGTTTCGGCACTGTGATAGTTTAATTCCACCCACTCCAACAATGTTGTATTTGGCTACAAAAAACTATGTCGCCACCACCCACACCAAGGCTTAATGTTTCCCCGAGTCCCATCGCTGTTCCATCCCTGTTCCACGCTGCCACCACAAGCCTGAAGGAATCGAACTGTAGACTTCGTATAGTTGAACCAGTTTAATGGATATACCATGGAACAAACTTTAGTTACAATTAGTCCTACAAATCTGTCCAACATTTGAGAAAACACCTATAGCCATAATACACTAGGGTGTTATCAGTTGCACTGTCGACAAAATGGAGTAAAGCGGTTGCTAATGACCCGTGGTGCATTGGAGACAGCGTTGTGGCTCATCTTTTTTGTTGTACCATTGCATCTTGTTTCTTTGTCCATTTGATTTCATAGCGCGTTGCTGGGTGGCGTTGACGACGGTTGCCACGAGCGGTTTTCCGACTTTGGGTTTTCAGCAGACCAAACACCCGCAAATTTGAAGCTTTTTTGTTGGAAAGCATCAAATTAAGAGTCCAGTTGAGATTGCATTACGTCCATCTTGATATTTACTAACGATGAGGCAGATTTTCGCGCTTCTGAAACTACTGGTGAGTGTGAAAATCACACCACTTGTGCATTTTGTCACCTCGATTACTTTTTAACAATATGTCCAATTTAAAATTTTCTTTTGTTAAAACCAACACTGGGTGAAACGCTATCAATGTACAGAATCTGGTGTTAATCGATGCAGTGATGCGGATACAACGGTTGCATTTGAGTGGATTCGATAAACGGAGCTCGGCTCGGCCTTTGGCCTTGCGATACTCCAACAAAAATGAGCGCACATACATACTCCAAACGACTACGCAAGTAGGACGATCAAACAGATCACATTCTTTGACTATGCCATACTAAATCAGTTAGCTTAACACGGCGTTGAGAGAGACTACACCAGTTTCGTTTATTGGATTCAACAAACCTCACGAGATGTCGTGCCAAAGTTCACCACCACTCGCATTGTTTGTGTACGAACATAGCTTCCTGTATGTAAAAGCTTAAAGGCCTCTCCAGACAGAAGACAATTTCGTGCGAAGCTATGCGTAACTACGTTCCTACAAGGTCAACATTGCAGCAATCGTGTGGTTGGTGTTGCGTTACGGACGAATATTGAAGTCTTTTTTACACCATAGTGCGCCGGCGTGCAG
>JAHWFP010235586.1:0-12936 GCA_023313725.1 Lithobius niger
GGAGAACTGGGCTAACGCCTTCAAAAAAGTGGCATGGTGAGAAGCAACGAATGCTACCTCGTAAATACGGGAGGCTACGTGGCAGAGTCGCGTCTTAGTCGTCTGCTTTTCTCCAACTAACGATCGATGCACGTCGGACAATGTAAATAAGCTTCTTGTGTGGCCTGATAAAGACAGGACGACTAATTTTCCCATCTTTAGTCATTGCAGCCTGTCTAAAATTTACAAATCGATACTATTTATTTGATTTTGAATGTGATTGGGATTTCGTGTGTTGAATGGTAAACAGTTGTAATGCTAAACAATACACACAAATGGAGACAGTTTTGCATTTATAGGCTACTTGGATAGTATTTCAAATTGAAATTTTATGTTAAAAAAAGGACTTAAGAATGAGTGGTGAAACAAGTTACACTTTAATTCGGAGGGGGGGGGGGGGGTCAATAATACATTTATTCCATGAAACCAGGGTTGGAAAAAATCATGACTTTAAAATTATTTTAGTAGTACATTGTAGTACGCTACAGTTGAATATTCAAAAAGCTTTAACCGTTATTATAGAAACATAGTAGGCTGTTGTTTCATACCTAAGAGAGATTCAACAGTAATTACAAGAACTTAGTAGTACTCTAGTCGGCTATTGTATCATACTCAAAGTAGCTGCTACTATAAGTAACTAGCCCAAATGACGACTTCCTAAGCTATAGTTTCATGCTCAACGGACCTTCAATTATGGGAACTTGGTTGGCTTTTCTACTCAAAATATATTCAATTTTTCACGAATAATTGGGTCTTGTCATTTGCTAGCCTAATTGCTATTAGTCAAAGACACTTTTACTTAGTTTACTGTAACGTTTTTGATTCATAGATTTAAACAAAAACACTAAATTGGCAGCTTTGCCTAAGCCTAAACGATTTTGAAGTTTGCACTGCACTAGTCCAAACTATGAAAATACCTTTCCTACATATGCAATGGAGGCAGTTACAGCATGTAACTGATCTGCTACATCGATCACCTCCTGGTCCACTTTGTACTACTGTGAAGTCCACCATTCGAGTGGCTAGACCGAACTGACAACGTTTGGACGAACATATAATTATTGAAAGAATGGTTTGGCTTTATATTTAATGATCACTGGAACTATATTTGGATAATTTTCATAGCCCGATTAATCGATCCCAGAGTCGTACCCATCTTCCGTATATCTTTACCCATAACAGATGGAGTCATAACCTTAACCAAATAGTGAGCTAGTGTTAAAGCTTGCTGTAAATTTTTTTGTTTATTTATCTTATTTTGCATATTTCTTGTGGTTTCGCATTAATTCCATATTTTAATTTTAAAATGATTTAAATCAATGATCTGTATTGATGATTTAATCAATGATTTAATCATTGATTAAATCTTTGCCAACCCTGCATGAAAGCTTTAAAAACGTCGTTACGGTAACGTTCGTTCTATGAACTGCAATCACGTCAACAATTTAAAAAAATTACTGCTCAATTTCACAATCGAGACAACAGCTCTGTCAAGCAAATTGTCGATAACTTGCTGTTATCTTCTTCGGGCCTGAAGGATAGAAATCGGAGTTTTTGCATCTTTCACTACTGCTCGTTGGTGTGACTTGGAAAAGAATAAGGACTAGAGTGGCCCAGTGTATGGGAAATGTCCGTAAGAGAGTTGAAGATAACGGCGTAGCAGTCCGTAGCATGGCGACTGAGCACGAGATTGACTGGACGCAGATGAAGACACTGATTAGGTTGCATTCCTAGACAGATCCACACCTCAGGTGCCGTGAATCTATTGCGATTCAAGAGTATGAAAGAAAAATGTGAGTTTAATGAACATTCAAGGCCTTTCATACCCTATAGTGAGGAATTCTAGGGAGGTGAACTCTAATCTAGTAGGTGAACTCCATTGTCAGTGGAGAATAGCAACGAACAATGTAGGCCTGCAACACAATTACTGTACTAGACAATGTTGCCAGCTAGTGTTCAAACGCACTAGTGAGACAAGCAGTGAGTCAAAGATGTAAAAAAATCCCCAGTTCTATCCTTGAGGCCCGAAGAAGACAACAGCAAGGCATAAAAAACTCGCTGGACAGAGCAGTTGTCTTGATTGTGAAATTTGTTGTCCATAAAACCTTGACGAAAACGTTTAGCCTAAACAGCGGTTCAGTGGTGAATTTCAATCAGAAACATGAACCCTCACACTCCACAATAGAAGGACCAACAGCAAGTTCTATTTACATTTTCTCCGATTTTCTGGTCACCTTCAGTAAAGCATCTCACAAGAATGCCGATGAAACGCCCTACACGTTGGCGTGTAGAGATTCAAAATTTGTGCTTTTCCGATCCACCACTGATCTTTATGACTTGTCGTCGGAGAGGCCCCCTCAAGTTTGGATATCACATCGGCCCTTCCAAGTTGTTCCATGTCATTGTAGGTGGGTCAAGTAATATTCGTCTCAGAGGTAGGCCTACCTGTTGGTGTCGGAACCTCTTGATGGCAAGTGAATCGAGGGCACGTAGGTTCGGTGCATGGTTTGGGTTGAATTTAAGCAGGATAGACGTTTCGTTATCTAATGTCTGGTCTTCCGGCGGTGTTGGGCAATTCCATTGCGCCCATCAAATTGTCGCGTGTCTCCAGCATATTGATGTATGATCCGGATCTGGGACAGAAGCACATGAAGGCTCCTCTGAGCCCCCATCTGACATTAGAGCTTTCAACGTCGTTGTATAGCCTATTGTGTATAATGCGGGGGATCCAAGCAGTCCATGTTGGTGAGACGAAGAGACAGGTGCAGGTCCGGATCCATGAACATGTTGGAGATATGTGCAGTGGAATTGCCCAACACCACCGGAGGACAAGACATCAGATCACTGGGGAATAAAACACATACTCTACTTTTATCCAACATTAACTGTGGCCCCTACCTGCGTGCCCACAAGTCACTTGCAATCCAGAGGTTCCAACATCAACAGGTACCTGTGATGAATATTACTGGACTCCCTACAATGGCATGGAACACCTTGTCAAGGCCGATGTGATATCCGAACTTCAGGAAAAAATGGAGCATCTCTAGGCGACAAGTTATACAGATCAGTAGTGGATCCGAAGAGCACGAATCTTGAATCTCTCCAGACCAACATGTGGGGTTTTTCGTTGGACTTCTTGTGCGATGCTTTTCTGAAGAAGTTGACCGGAAAGTTGCGGAAAATTTAAACTAGAACTTGATATTGGTTCTTCTGTTGTGGTAAAGTGTGAGTGTTTAAGTTTCTGATGACCATAATCCATATCAACAAAACAAATTTTTCAATAAAATTTATTTATTCTTTTATACTATGTTTGGTTCTCTCATTTGTAGTGGTTGCAATTATCGGGTATTTCATTAAACGTAACCTGTTTTTAAAACGTTCGGTTGCTGTGTAACCGAGTATTAACAATGTTTAATAAAAACATAGACCATTGTTTATTGGCATTACTCAGTAACAGTTTAGTAATAAGAGCAGACCATTGTTTACTCTAGCGTAGGTTTAATTGGTCACAACAAAGTGTTTTAATTTTCATGGCACGTGCTGGATCTGTATTTTTTTGGATTAAAGAAGGATCTGATAGTCGATTGTTCACTGGAAAGCGCTGTAGGGTGTTTTCAAGCAAGATGATCTTTCATGGATTCAGTTGATTGGCCTGCATAATTATTTTAAAACTGTACCGCAGAATTCACATTTAACAGTATCATCAGATGTAGGAAAAAATATACCTTTACTTGGCACACGTGGTGAAAGAAAGACGTAGCTATGATGATTGACGATCCAATTGTAATCATTGATTGACAGCTCAGTTGAATGCATGTGCGCGAAATATCCCGGGTTGCTTAGATGAGTCTACTTTAGGGAGTTTGGCCGCTGGTGATGGGGGAGGGAAGGAAAAAAGTAGTGAAAGTCAAGTTTTAACTAAGTCGCGCTGCTTGGCCATCGATGCTGTGGTGGTCTATAAACAAATTATGTTTACACGAACACGGAAATTAAAATCTGTTTAACCGAACTTGCCACGGTTATCGATTACACGTTTAACCATTGCAACCACTACTCCACTGTTGCTAGGCATTTTTTTGCTGTTCAATTGTGTGTTGCACCTCCACCTCAGCACAATAGCACCACAATACCATACCTTATATATCAGTACTGGGGTAGTATCCTTGGTGCTGGTACCGCCAACATTACTAGTTACATAGTTTGAACAACCTATGGAGGGCTACGTATCCATCAAATTTTAGTAATTTCTATTCAATTGCCACTTGCTTAGGAAGAGACGCAGCAGTTTCGAAAATTTCTAAAAATCATCTTTTAGGGACTGTGGGACTGATTAAACCTCATCTTTCAAAGTTCTTGAGTGAGTTTTTTAAAGTTAGTTTAGTCGATTGGCTTTATTTACGTTGCAAAAAAAAAATACCCTTGTACTTAATCATAGAACTGAGGGCTTAAAACTGCCAAGTACTAAAAATATGCAATCTACGGTGTTGTAGGCCGACTCAACTTTTGCACCATACCAGCAGCGTGTGCAAAATTTCAGGTACCAACCAATACTATACTGGTGTGACTCATGGCGAATGTGCTAGGCTATCACAATCGTAGTAAATTATTTATTGCATTGCATTTCATTTCTTTTTCTAATTTGCAGTTACGGAAGCCGAGCTGAAACGGCTGGGTGATGCATTTCGAAGAGCATCCACGCTAAATGGCATAATCACTAAACAAGCTTTCATTAAAGAAGTATTAGGAGAAGGCGTCCCCACCAAACTAGCGGAGGTGAGTGTTAAGAAAGTGGCATGCTGGTAAAGAAATATTTATTAGTAATTTTATTTTCCGTAGCTCAAACTGTAAGGCTATTTCAGGAATGCGCTGTGTAAAGCTGGAAAAACAGTAAACTGTCGTGTACTTGCACAATTTGTTGCGTGGACTAATACAGGTGATAACGCAGAAATAAGCTTTACTTTTCAAGGTTGGCCGATTTTAAATGTTCAGCATTGCTGTATGTGACGATCTGCTGTACACAATCAATGCCAATCTAAACACAAGGTATCATCGCGATAGATTGCCAGTCCTTTATTTATCCGTCGATCTTAGGCAGAGCGTATTATCAACCCTTCCCAATGTCGGTCGCCACTCGCCATTTGGCGAGTGGAAATCAACAGTTGGCGACTTGGAATTAAGCCTTACTTGCCAAATCGGCGACTAGCTACAGAGCATGCCACTAAAAACGGGGTATCTCTGGAACCGTATAAGTTAGAGAGGAACGGTTTGCGGCGTTATGCTCAGATTTATAAGGGCTATATAACTGGAGTTTAAGAAAATTGCACAATTTTGTTAATGCATAAATTAGAGAAACCTTTCATCATACAAGACTTATTTGGTATGTGGGGAGTAAAAATTGTGAAATGGCGAGTGCTTTGTAAGGTCTACTGGCCAAGTGGCAACTGCTACTGGATTGACATTCGGAAGGGTTGCGTATTATTGCACGATGTGCCTTGGTTCGTTAGGCAATGGGATTCCCACATTTTTATCCCCATCGTTCTGGCGCACATCAACTTGACGTAAAACTCAGGGCTTGAAATGAGCCATTATCTCGTCTCAATTTGTGCTACAAATTTAATTTTTAGCGATTCCAAATTAAATAATGTATTGCAGTTCAGCGGCGCAACTGTCTTAAATGAGACATTGCCAGGGTGGACTTTTGCGCTTCGGGTGAAGGAGTTGAAACATGGGTATCACGAGATAACTGCATTTATTGCGGAGAGGGTTTTTTTCTGACACGTTGCGAAGGCCGGCGGAGAGAAGGAGATATGTAAGGGTGGAGCGGTGTCACCCTTACATGCTCCCTCCACTACGAAAAGTGAGTCACGCCACACACAAATTTAATGCCTTGTTTATTAGCATGGTTTTTGTGTGTGAAAGAACCCAGTGTGATCAGCAACCCTGGTTTGATTATATTTCAATTCCCCTCGTTCCCATTAACTACTGTAATTTATCCTGTATGCTCATCGCAAAATTACTGTTTTTGATTAAACCGACACGAGGCATTACGCACGCTTTCCAGTACCAATCATTCCTTTGGACTTTTAAATCAGGGTTCGTACACTACTACACGGCCTTGAATTCCTTGAAAAGCCTTGAAAATTGGCATGCTTTTTTGTAAGAGCCTTGAAATGGCCTTGAATTTTGTTAGCGTACTATGTTTGATAGACTACAGTCAATTTATGCTTAAATTCACAAATAGTAGATAAAAAATAGTTTGTCTGCCTAATGCTTATCTTCTGTTAACGATACGACATGCCTTCATTCGTATTCACGTGTAAGTGCGGTAATGGAGAGGCAACTTGTCCCACGATGGCGGCAAAATAAATAACTTTTAAATGGATGTTATTCAATTATATAGTATAGGCTAGCAAAAAGATTGAATTTATTTTAAGTTAATTTTTAACAATTTGGTGTGCAAAACGGCCTTGAAAATGGTTTCGCTCTGGTGTACGAACCCTGTTGAATTCACTTCTGTTTGACTGTTGCAGACTGATTAAGGGTGTGGTTCCTCATTTACAAATTATGCTAACACCTTTTCGAACCCATCATCCTCTAATTAAAATTGCTGGCTTTATGCCTTGTCGGGCTTTTTTTTTCATTTTTATGCCGAATGACTGGTCAAGGTTTAAGGTGCCATTTAAATGTCAAACCGCCGCATAAGCCATTAGTCTGTGGTCTTTCGACTTTATTATTACAGCTGAATAAATAGAATTTCGACTGAAAGCGCCCCAAGTGTTTATTCCAATCCTTGTTCAACATTTCTAGAGGAGTGACAACTGAAAGCAAGGCTACATAACTTGTCCTGATCTTCAGACTCACCGCATCAAAGCTTGCTTTCTGCATTTGCTGCTGTAGTGGCGTAACTGAAAGCTGCCAGTTACATATCTCCTCTCTACCTTAAGCCCCGCCGCACCAAAGCTGGCCTGTGCTTATAATTTGTAATATGACGACTCTCATTTGGCATTGTGTGCTTCCTGCACTTGCATTAACAAAGAAATATGCAACCATCATACTTTGAATGTTCTGTACGTAACTACGGTAAAATTGTGGTTAGCTTGAGTTTGAGCGTCAACGCAATTTCAGTAACAATAAATTGTTTATCCTTTATGCACATTTGTTCAAAGAACAACTACAGGTGTTCGACGGAACTATGTTGTACTGTTGTATGACCTGTAGAATCAATACGACATAGTTGAAAAGAAATGGAAACTAAACTGTTTCGCTAACCAAAGGAAGGAGTTTTGAAAAAAAAAAGAACTGCATAAACCGTATGCATGGTTACATGGGATGGGATGGCAGGGCTAAAGCACATTTCAGTGGGACGGCAACTCATTTGTATGTTTTTCCGTGAAGCGTCTTCTCACCGTGTGGAAGAGAACCTGTTGAGTTAGCAGCACCTAGTTTGGAATTAAATCGCAACACCCAGCAGGTTTGTTTTCGCTTATCTTTCAAATATTAAAGTGAGAGAATAACGTAGTTCTCAAAGAATACACCAACTGCAACCAGACATAAGTGCAAGGGAGGGAAGGGAGCGCTTTGAGCTCTTCCAGGAGGGTCCGGGGCTGAGCCCCAGAAGCTAATGCTAATTTGGAAGCATTCCTGGTCTCTGGTGAGAACTCGCTGTATTTGACAATTCAAATAAATAAAATTACCAGTTTGGCTCAGTGGTAGGACTTCGTTCTTTGATTTCAAAGGTTGTGGGAAAACGTTCAAGTATTATGTCATCAAAAGGGGTGGAGGGGGGGCGGTTGCCTACTGGCGACGATTGGTGACAAGTGGGGGGGGGGTGTAGTTAGAAATGACCCCGAAGGCAGAAGGGGTGCGACTATGGCGCAGATGGTTTGGGGCAGTCGCAGACAAAAGTGCCGTTTCGTCAATTTTTGACCGATTCTGACATTCCAGTGCACCATTTTAATTGTCTCGCCGAGACCTCTCCATTGATGGTATAGCCAGATCAATAGGATAAAGCAGTGAAAGGTTATTCAGTAAAAACCAATAAATATGTGGTAACCATACGAAATGACCAGATTAGCTGCAGATATATTTTTCCGGACAATTGGTGTCGCAGACTGGGGCAGAAAATTCTGCTTCTGGGGAAATGACATAATACTGGAGGGAGGCGGGTTGTTGGTTGAGCAATTGATGATGAGGGGGAGGGGGTTGAAAATATCTTGATGTTGTAATACTTGAAAGTCCCCTGGGTTCAATTCCCCGTTCAGGCAGTCGGAGATTTAAGTCCAAAAGGCAACGTAAATAGGTTTGCATCCGTATTTATTTAACCCTACTCGAGCCCATTTAGCTTTCTGTCCTGTATAATTTCGCTCTTATCAAATGTGAGCGAAATGACAAGTACGTTTTGTGCGGCCGGTATACTCCGGTTTTTTTTTTGTACCGAATTTGGATTTGGAATTGATGCAGTGCATGCACCTTAGTTTGGAAAACTCGAAAGCATAATGCTCTCTGTTGTAATTCAGTGGCATAAGGTTGGCACAAATATCTTGGTATTTTTGAATGGATGTCATTTGAAATCGTCATGGTTATTAAATCTGTGCAGGCAGGTAGCTATTTTTATTTTATTTTTTTCAACCCCTAAAATTCTGACGCGGTGTTCCCGTTTTATTTTCTTGCAAGTTTTATTCTATTCGTGTGAACGGGGAAAATGGTATTAAAGATAGTGCTTAGTTTGGTGATAACTCTTCAACAAGAACAATATGCAAGCAAAGTAGGCCATGGCCAATTTAGTGCTTTCGAGGGGTGTGCGATTAGCGATTTTAAATGGTGATTAGTATTTGTAATTTAAAATCTCGTAAAATCGCGATAGTATGATGCGATTTTTTTTTAAGTGCTTTTATAAATTTGCTATTTTACTAGATCAGCAAAACTGCTTCTTAAATGCTTCATCCAAATATAGGCTAATCACATGGTTTAATCCTTCGATCCAACTGCAAGGTTACTTCGTCCTTCACTCCCTTGTGACTCGTTGCCGTATTCAAACCGCAGTTATCCGTCAGCCTGTCAGCAGTAGCATATCGGATGAAAATATAAATCTAACATCAAATGGAAAAACTTCTATCGTCTTTTTTGGTGTGTTTAAAGGCTGCCCTCGTGCCTGTTAATACGTGGCATAACTTTAGAAAAGACTCGATTATCCCAGCTCCAATTATTTGAATAGCTTGGTTATCCAAGTCCTTTTTCGGAAATGGTTTTTAGTTTGAAAATTTGGCAAGTTTTTTTGATTTTTGTTTCTAGAAGCAGTTTGGTTCAAAATCGCCTTGTAAGCCTCTTATTAGGGGGAAAATAAAACGTTGTTTTACAATTTTTTTATGACTTCACTTCCGTTTCGAAACAGGGTGCACGAGATCTACCAACAATTTAAGAGAAACATCTATCTGTTGAGCAAAGCTTGCGGTACTAGCAATAGAGGCAAAGCATTCAGAAAAAAAACAACTTGATTTGAAGAGAAGGGCATATGTTGGCCTAGATTAGGGATGTGCCGATACCGATTACTGTCAAAACGGAATGCCAATAACTGCCGATATAACACTAAATAATGATTATTTGGCAAAAAATGAAAGTGTGATACAGTTTATGCTGCTGATGTACTACAAGAAAAAAACTTACATTTAACATAGCCTCATAAAAATAGTAAAGAAAATTAAAAAAAAAATTGTAATACAAAGCTCTTTTTCCCTGCAGCCATTTTCCCCAGACTTTACCCCACAAAAAAGTGCATGCAGCCAAACATTTTCTACACAATTGTAAAGATGTAAAAATCTAAATAGGCCTATGTAAAAATGTTGATATTAATTAATGAACAGATGAGCACTTTATGATATATAGTCCTAAAATACCAGTAAGCAGCAGTTTTTCATATCTATTTGCAGGCATCGTTTGTTTAAAACTGTAAGTTAAATGGTTTTTAATACATAACTTTAGACCGGGTGGACCTAACTACTTGTGGTTTCCACCATTGGAAAGCTGGCGAAAAAAGGGTTAAAATGGTGTATTTGAACGTCAAAATCGGTCAATATTTAGCAAAGTTATGGCCGTTTCCGTATACATCGAAAAAAAGTGGGGCGTATATTTGATCAATATGGTCTATCGGGACATCGGCAGAATTGTCTCCGATAATCGGCACATCCCTATAATAGATACAACTGTATGTCAGATCTACCCCAAAAAATCTTTTCTTACTTTCACAGGTCAAATTTTGGTATAAAAAATAAAAATAAAATCCACTCGCCCACATGTGGCTTTTAAATGATAAACTCCCCTAAAACTAGGTATTTTTTTTTTTTTGGGCCCCAACTCACAGTCGCCAAACACAATGCAAAAAAAAAAAATGTGTATTATGACAATACATTAATATGTGAACAGCCGTCGGTCCCGGTTGTAATTACTCGGTCGGTCAGTGTTAGGGTAACTGAGGTACTAGTGATTTCGTTTTGAATGGCTGTGAAAATGACAGTCCTCTAACAGAAGTTGGTAGTGGTATCCCATATTTTTCCATCTTAATTCTGAACCATCTTAGATCCATCTAATCAAGAACTTTTGTTCTTCTTTCAATTTACTGGTTGGCAGCGGACAAAATTATTTTTTAATTATCAGCTGTGAGGGATTTTGTACTGTGAAGTGTAATATGTGGGATCCATTGCCACGAGGGCACCCATCGTCTTAAAAAAGAAAAGGGAAAAAAAAAACCTAGAGATTTGTACAGTTGTCAAGACAACGCCCTTGGTTTTAGTGCCATTTTTATGTGTCGAGTTAAGTTGTGTATACAAGGTGATTCATAATGTACTGAAAAATAGGCCTACAAAATGTAGGACTATAAAAGACCTAATAAAACGATGATGTTTACACGATTGCTCGAGGTTATGTACCTTCGTTAAGTGTACCAGTGGAAAGCCCGTCATAAATGATGGGAAATGTTGAATGTTTCTTTCACGTGCTGATAAAAGTAATGTACGTCTGTAGTATAGGCCTATCTTTCAGTATGAATTACCCTGTATTTTCTGATTAAAAAAACATAAATCCTTTCGGTATGTCGTGCGACCCGTTGACAATAGCGTTTGCAACATTTTCACAGGTTAATGTAGCAAAATCATCTCGCATAAAAGAAAAAACAAGAAAATGACTAGGCATATGTTGGCAACATTTACGTACGTTTGATCTAACGTCACAAAACTTTCTCGAATTATAATTTTGACTATTGTAGTTTTTATGATGCACAGTTAATTTTGGTATTTGAGCGTGTGTACCCCGAAAACCCAGTCATATTGTAATTATTATGATAACGGGTTAGAAAATCACAATGGCTACAGACAAACAAACCGACCCAGAAGCAGAAATGGCTGTGACACCAACTGTCGGAAAAAAAGATTGTCTGCAGCTTATCTGTTTTTGTCGTACGGTAACCCACATGTTCATTGGTTTTTATTGAATAAATTTTCAGCGCGTTACCGTATTGGACTCACAGTTCCACGAATGGATTGGTCTCGTCAAGACGATAAAAATGGTGTATGGGAATGTCAAAAATCGGTAAAAAATTGACAGAACGGCAGAAATTTGAGCAAAGTTTGTCAACGGCGACCTTCCATGTGTTCACGACAATACGTTGTGCATCGCGCAACCCATCGCGCACAGCCTCTGTGCAGAAATTTATTTCGGCATTGGTTTGATATTTCGTTATTGTTCCATATGGAACACTTGATTGCCTCTCTGTCCCGAGATAACCTTAGCAGTTGAAAAGGAGGTTAAATCGGCCATTTCCTTTTATTTTTAATAGAATTCATCTTATTCATAACGCTCATTCTCATAAAGTTCCTGATTACTAAACTGCATTCGACAAACTTTTGATGTGGTGTTGATGTTGTTTCACTTCATCCAGCAACGTTCGTTAGGCCGCTTTTGAAAGTTTTTAATTCTTTGGTTTACATCATCGGCTGTGTGATTCTCTGGAAAATTTGCCGTGTAGAGTGCACTATTCAGTAATTTTATGAAAATGAGCGTTATGAGTAATATGAATTCGGTTGTGAAAATCTCTTAGTATTTCGAGTTAGTTCCCTTTTTTTTTACTTTTTTTTTTATCGGGTACCTGTTACTGTTAGATTATTGCATTGTTCAATTATTCCGTATCTAACATTGCATTGCTTCATCATCTAGAGATAACCTTAGCAGTTGATTGGTTCGATTATTCTATTGTTCCATAACAAATATTGCTTGCCTCTCCATGGCAGTTGATTGGTTCGATCAGGGCATTATTCTATTGTTCCTTAACAAACATTACATTGCAATGTTTGTCTGCTAAGGTTATCTCTCCATCCTGAGATAACCTTAACAGTTAATTGGTTCGATTATGGTATTATTCTCTTGTTCCATGACGAACATTGCATTGCCTCGCTATCCCAATATAACATTAGCAGTTAATTGGTTCCATTTGAGCATTATTCTATTGTTCCGTAACAAACATTGCATTGCCTCTCCATCCCAAGATAACCTTATCAGTTGATTGGTTCCATTTGGACATTATTCTATTGTTCCGTAACGAACATTGCATTGCCTCTCCATTCCAAGATAACCTTAACAGTTGATTGGTTCTATTTGGGTATTATTATATTGTTCCGTAACAAACATTGCATTGACTCTCCATCCTGAGATAACCGTACCAGTTAATTGGTTCGATTATGCATTGTTATATTGTTCCGTAGTAAACATTACATTGCCTCTCCATCCCAAGATAACCTTAGCTGTTGATTGGTTCTATTTGTGCATTATTCTATTGTTCCGTAACGAACATTGCATTGCCACGCCATCCCAGATAACCTTAGCGGTTGATTGGTTCGATTAAGGCATTAG
>JAHWFP010235592.1:0-16715 GCA_023313725.1 Lithobius niger
CATACCACGTAACCTTTCTCGAGATTCCGTGCTTGAAACTTGACTTTGAGCACCGTTTGAAGTTTGAGTTGTCGTTACTGGGATTGGAGTCAGTGCTCGAGTTAAGCAAGTTTACAGAATATACCATCGTGTACTTAAGCACATTCTCGAGTTCAAGTCAAGTACTAAGTAAGCGTTCAGAATGCGGGTCTCAAGTTTACCAGAGCAGTATCAGTATTCCGCACCCCCATGAACTAGCGTTGAGTCTGGAGGCGAAATAATCGATATCTTCATCAGGCAACCTTGGCTTGCGGAGATGGAACCTGCAGTAATATTATCATGGACTTTTCCCTTTGATGTCGCTCCTGGTTATACTTACGTTGTTAAGGGTGTTGCTCGGCAGTTTTAAATAAAATACCAGCCTGTAAATACGTTTGTACGTTTATACCGGTGTATAAATAAAATACCAGCCTATAAATACGTTTATACGTTTTTACCAGCGTATTAATAAAATACCGGCGTATAAATAAAATACCGGCCAATAAATACGTTTATACCGACGTATAAATAAAATACCGGCCTATAAATAAATTTATACTGGTGTATAAATAAAATACCGGCCTATAAATACATTTATACGTTTATACCGGCGTATAAATAAAATACCGGCCTATAAATACGTTTATACCGGCTTATATATACGTTTACTAGCATCGTGCCCAGCTTCGCCCGGGGATTTGTTTGACCCGTGGTTGTTTCTCAGTATATCCTCGGTGCTGCCTGATCGTTCACTGCAACAGTCGATTTTTGTTTGTGTAACACTCCCCCTTTTCTCTCCAACCCTCTCCCTCCCCTCTCCCTTCCTCCATTTATCCCGTCCTCTCCCTCTCCTCTTGGTTTCCTTCCCTTCCTCCTCTTTGCTATACGTAGTTGAATGTGGATGGTTGTTTGAATTAATAGCAAACACACCCAGAAATTCTCTTTTAGGTTCAGTTAATGCGTAATCGTATGCTGAATGGTAACAGCTCACTTTCCCCTCGTGTTTCGCTGTGGCTTAAGCGATGCGTACCGTGTGAAAAAGATGTGTGCATGACGTCATGTAATACTTGCCCTTGAGCGTACGACTGCTTTTGGTTAGAAAGATAATTGTTAGAGCAAATTGTTAGTCGAGGCAACAATGTGCCAATTTCAACTTCTTTTTAGGGCAACAACGTCCCAGTTTCAACTTCAAGCCAAAGAATTGACACACTCGCACGTTTTCATTGTTCCCCATTCGGGGGGTCGTTGCGGTTGCTTCATTTCTGCTATGAGACTTTGGTTTACAATGTAAGAAGATGATACCGGTGTATAAATAAAATGCCGGCCTATAAATACGTCTATTACTTCCAGTCGAGTTACTTGTTACCTTTTTTTAGCTTAGTGGGGATGCTCGGTGTAACGACAATCTCAACCATTGGTTAATGACGTTTACACAAAAGATCCAAGCTTAGAAAAAATTGCACGTCGCCCATCTTCGTCGGTGGATTCAAGACAAAAAACCGCCTTGAAGAGCTAATGAGGCCGATGCTCCATCAGTGACTTGGCGCTAAGGGTTCGGAAAATTAATCACACCTTTATGAACAACTTTGATGAATTGTGGCGGCTGCCAGTGCCGCAATTTAGGGGGTGGGGGGTGGGGCACAGAGAGTGTTAGGCACCGGGCCCAGGAGGCAAGGGGCCCTAAATTCAGAGCAGTGGGCCCAAATTTGTACATAAAACTACTGAAAATAGGCCACAAACTTGCACCCAAAATTGTTTAGTATTTGGTCCCTTACATTTTACTCTTGCACTTCCCCTCCTCCTCCCCTTGAAAAAGTCTACTTGCGGCACTGGCGATAGCGCTGACCCGTACGGAGACTTCATGAAAGTGGGCCTCATTGTAACGCCGCTGTTCCAGAAAGCTGTTTCATAACTATTTTCTAACCATCATAGATTATGTGAATCGTGGCACTTATTATTTCCAAGCCCGAACCTCGTTTTCTAACCCTTATTACGAGTTAAATTTTAAAATATCATTTCCCTGCCTCTTCAGGGCTTCATATTACATTCTTCACAACATTCAAGCTCTAAATTCTATTTAGTACCAAATATACACTTACCTCTACCTTCAAACTGAAGTTTTGTTTTTAAACTGAATGTTTTTCAAGTGCGAATAACGCTTCAAGTGTGGTTGCACTAATGGGTTGGCTTTTATATGTACTTCTTCCAAGCAACTATTAATTCCCCAGCTGCAAATTTTGGCTGAACGGAACAATATTCATTGATTAACGAGTCGTCTGCTGTCACCAGTACCTTGTTGTTGTGACTGCAAGTGTATCGAGGTACAAGTAACGTACATTTTTATTGCCCTTGCGTTCTTTTATCATTGCGTTACGTACCACCGAGCGGTACACGTGCGAACATCAAGACCTGTCAACCCGACAACAAAAGAGTGTGGTTGTTTGAGTGCCTAAGTCTTAGCAGGAATGAATAATGGAACAAGCCTGTGTTCGTCGGAATACTTTGTGGTAATTTGTTGCTGGCATCGTCACTTTGTTGCGACATCTTGTGGGAAATTTTGAAACTACGGCTTCAGATCTTAGCCCACTTAGTGATAAAAGGAATTGGAGGACCACTAAATGCGAATTAGATTTAATTTTCGGGAATTAATTTTTCCCTTGTTCACAATGAAATTCAGTTAGAAACGATTAAAAACACACGATTTTGTGTGGAAACCGACATTCAGTCCTCCATACTGAATGTCGGTCTCCGCACAAAATCATGTGTTTTTAATCGTTTTTGACTGAATTTTATTGTGAACAAGGGAAAAGTTAATTCCAGAAAATTAAATCTAATTCGAATTTTGTTGCTCTTAGTCGTTCGCCAACTCCTTTCAGGAGGGTTTTTTTTATCACTAATCTTGCATACCACAAATAAACTATTGAAGTCCAACCATCCTTGTTTTGTGTTCAAGATGGACCGTGCTTCCGAGTGTAACAAAAGGTCTCATTTCTTATCACAACTGCTGAAAAAGACTGCTGACACACTAATGATGATGAATCCACTTTCAATAAGCCACGACAGCAAATCCGTGAACTTTTGTGAACCTCAGTAGTTGAACGCATCTACTACCATCGGAAGCAGAGCGATGTCAGGCAAATGTGCGACAACAGCGTCTCGTGCATCTGGTATACATCCAGTGTATAACACTTCCACCAATTCCCGATCATAGGCTGACCAAACCGGCGTAATGTCAACTAATTAATTTATACGAATTTATTAAAGTAATTCATTATATGATTGAAGTTCTCAGGGCAGCAAAACTAAAAAAAAAAAAACAAAAAAACTCCATTCCTATTTAATATTTTTCGACCAAACTTGGCCAGATGGTAGATATATGGAAGGTATATTTATACCAAAAATTGTGCAATTCTGTGCAAGAGTAAAAGTAGGGAGCCACACGTAAATTTAACAAATGTTCACTTGTTGTTGTTGTCCCGTATAGATACCAGAAGTACCGAACTCTAACGTGTAGGTACGAGGAGTATCGACCTTTAAACTCTTAGCGTTTGACGGTTCACACCTCGATCGCAGCTATAGTATATGTTAAAAATAAAAATTCGATTTGAGCAGAGACTGAGCCAGCACCGGACTCTCTTCATATGAACCAGGGTAGAAGAACAGTGCCACTCTTTCTCTTACAACGGTAAACATTTGGACGAAAGAAGTACCTGCTTTCAGAGATTTACCGCCATAGGGTGCTTTCCTGAAGTAACGGAAGCGCAAAACATCATGGGGATCAAAATTATTTAGCGTCACTAAAACAAGTTGATCATGATAATAATAATACAAAATTAATCGTTTAAAGTATACCATAAATTCAGATTAGGACATTAAAGTAATTTTAAGAGAGGTCAGAACTGGCTGATCGTTTTACTTAATCGAACATTCAATTTTAAAACTGATTGTCGTTACAAGTGGAGCTAAGTATAACGCATGGTTTTGTGTTCCCAGAACGTTCGACAAGCGTGCTCATCGCCCGTTGAGGCTTAAGCTTCATCCGTGGTTTATGTTTATTGTAACGAGCTATATACAGTTTGAATCGAACACAGAATAAGTTCTTCTACTTCGGATGATGCCCACGCACGAGTATTTCGTCGGTTTCCGCAGGTATTGTCGCTGTTACAATGGTTACCATGGCAACGACGCCGCCATTTTTTTTATTTCAAGTTTCGGCTCGAGAACCAGACAAGTGCTACCTTCTGGTGCCGTTGGAGGAAGTAGGTCTTTCTTTACCCCAAGTTTTCAGAAAAGCGCCACTACCTACTTATCTACCCTGATTTGAACTATTCACAAACCGATATACTGACTGAGCAGTCTTGATATGATAATTATTAATAGATAGATGTGAAGCACTAGGCATTGAACGAACAACAAGGCACCTTGTATTTTGAAGAAATTTATAATTTCTCTTCGTTATCAAAAGAAAATTTAAAACAATAATAAAAAACGGACGAACACATCATCGCATGACGTCTTCACATGGGCGCTGCCATGTTGGATTGTGTTCAAGGGATAATGAGAGTTTGGAACTAGAGGATATCAAAGTGGGGGAGGGAAGGTGTGAATTTATAATTTTTATTAATATTGTCTATGGAAAAAGAAACGAGAAGGGGGGGGGGAGACAAGTCAAACGAGCAGAAAGTAAATAAAGCGCTTTTTAAGAATCAAGTTACAAATAATAATAAAAAATAATAAAAAAGTGATTAAAAAACACAAGAAAGGGAGAGGAAGGGAGTAAAACAGATTAATGCATGTAAACACGCTATTGCAATATTTTCTTTGAGGAATTTAGTTTGGTGAGGTAAAAAATCTGAGATGGGAGTGATGGGAAAAAACCTTTTCATTCGCATCTTAGATTTTGTACTCCACCAAACTAAAATCCTGAACCCCCCCCCCCTGCTTGTGTTCTTTCCCATAGAAAACATTACGAAAAAATAAATAAACAAATTCAACCCTCCCTCCCCCATTTTTATATCTTCTGGTTCGAAACTCCCATCATCCTTTGCACTCATCCAAATCAGCAGCTCCCATGTGAAGACGTCCTGCAGTGTTGTGTTCGTCCGTTTTTTAAATTCCTTTGGTAATGAAGACACATTTTTAATTTCATTGAAATGTTGTTCGTTTAATGCATTGCATAGTGGGTCACATGTTTTTTTTTTATCAATCTCAACCTCATTATTAAAGCTTGTTGACATGACAACTAATATATTTTAATTCCGCGTAATGTGGATACATTTTTTTTATTTCAACAATTCGTTGAGGGGAGTTCTGTTCCCGTCATGCGCCCTAAACAGCCTTATTTGTAAAACTCTTCGTTCGTATGACGCACTTCCATGCGGTCCTACAAAAACGCGCTACGGCGATAAAACAAGGTCGTCGGAAGTGAAAAACTTCAGGTCGGAAAGCCAAGTGGGCTTGGTTAGCGTTAAATAAATACAGATGCAAACCTATTTCAGTAGCTTTTGTGTGTCTGATGTTCTGTTTGAGTGGGAAACTGAAACCTTAACCTTGAGGCTAAAGGCCAAAGCGGTCCCGCTCTACCAGCATTGATATCAACTGAAGGAAAATCTCGATGCTCTTCCAAAGAAGGGGCAAGGTGGCCTGATGGTTAGCATGACCGTCTCCAGTGCCAGAGGTCCCGGGTTCGAGCCCGGCCTCCGCCAACCCTGGCATTTTCGGGAAGAGAAGGACCCTGTGATATTGCGTACTCATGTCGATTGTGGCATGTAAAAGAACGTACTTTCCGATGGGATTTACCTAGCAAAATTCTCCCTCTCTGCTTCTGGCACCATGGCTACGGTAGGAACGCGTCAAAAAAGTTAAGCTGTTCCGAGGCAAATCTCGACGTTGAGTCAAGAATAATCTCGTCGTTGATTCAAGTTTAATTTCGGCATTGATGCTAGGAAAGTCTCCTCAATGGTAATCTCGACTTTGATCCAAGGAAGATTTCGTTACTGATTCAACAAAAATCCCGACATTGATGCAAAGAAAATCTCAACATCTAGGAAAATCTTGTCAATGATTCACGGAAAAGGAAAATACCGACTTTTATTCAAGAAAAATAGCGACATTTTCAAGGAAACTCTAGTCCTTGAATCGAGGAAAAAGCTCGACTATGAGTTTGGGTAAAAATGAGAGGAAAATACTGCTATTTACTTTTAAGAGAATATGATGTTACCTTTGCGTGTGTTTTCTATGAAACTTCAAAGCATTTATTCCTCTCTTTTTTGGCACCTACCCGCTTTTTTTTTTTACCAACACATCTTTGCTTGGTAAAATTTCCACGGTGGTTGTACTTTTTGTTTTATGCGAATTTATAAATGTCAAGAAACAACTTAGTCCGACTAGTGAACACTGTCCAATAATCAATTGCATGTAAGATTGGTTTGTTAAAGTGTTGACAATGCTTATGTTACCTCTTTCCCATTCCCCACTATTGTCGTCGTCCCCGAGATTGTTTCCCCCTGATCTGTCCTCAAACAATGTTATCATCTGTCTTTAACTTACACAACGTTTGTTGTTTTTCTGTATTATTGTTGCCTGCCTGACTGGTGCAACAATAGAAAATCCCTGCGTCCCTCTTTTGGCAAGAATGGGAACTTTTTTTCTTTATAGACTTTATATTTTTTTCCCTTGCCTAGCTCTTAAAGGAGAGCAGACGTTTTTACAAATTATTTTTACCCAGCAACAAGAAAGATGGCTGCCGTTCTCCGCCATCTTGTTTTCTAGACCTAACGGATTTATAGCTAAGTATGTCTCCTTTCCATCTGCCTTCATCTTTATTATCGTATGGTGATACACGCGAGTCTACTGATTAAGTGAGGAGGTTACTTGCAAAGGTGGCTATCTTCACTTTTTACTGAACTGAGAAAAAACGCGAAAACTCATTGTTGGCTAACAATGCACATTAAAAAAAAATTATCCGTACCATCTGTGTGCAATGATATACTATGTCTGCCACTCTTGAGACCCGCAACTTCCGAAACTGACGCGGTTGATCCTAGCTCCCTCCCACGAGGTGTGAGGTGCCTCCTCTGTTTCGAATTTGGCCACACTTACTGCACGTTCATTCCGGCCCCAAAATGCCAACCGAAACCCCACTGTGGTGAATGACCGTGTACCTCGAACGCGAACCGCCGCCGTTGAAACTTGACTAACACCTAAGAACAATTCGGACCAGCACTCCAATTGAGACCAAGATGTTAACAATGCGCAGCAGGTGGCTTTTTTCTGCCAGACGCATCAAGCTTTTTCCCTGTCAACCGTTGATGAACAGGATCTGCAGTCGACTCGAGTGGTAACCCAAAGAAAAATGCGGTAAACTGTAGTTTTAGTAGAACTGTCCCTCCCATAAGGTAAATGCAAACCAAACTTCCCTTTTTTTCGTCACGGGTGCCACTTTATACCTATAATTGCAGTCGTGTTATAAAACTATTGACTGATCCAAATATCCACGGGTCCAGATAGGCCTCGCCTCTGAAGGGGCCTATGCGATTGGAGTGTTAATTGGTGATTTAAAAGTAAATGGGTATGACCGTCGGGGGCGACGTCTATCTGAAACCGTCACTTTGCATAATGTAGTCGAAGTGCCAATAGCTACACGTAACTTATCCGACTCTAGATTAATTAACGAGGGAATCCACTCTAACCTAAGAACACAAGTATACTTGTGCCGCCGATGGCCTAATTCCTTATTGATGTTTGGTAAGAGAAGTAATCGTTTATTTGACATTGTACCTCAGTTATGATGAATCGTATGATTTAGAAGGTGCAAGTGTAATAAGGGAAATTAATGATGCATACTGTCGGGGTGAGCGTGACATTGTGTTTAGTTACCTTCCCACCCACAAGCTGGTTTTATTACAACTACTCATGCCCAATTCTCTACACCACAAATTACTCAAAATCATTCTTCCCAAGTTGCATGTTTCAACGAAACTCATTCGTTCCAAGTTATCCGTAACCCTGAGTTGTCAGACTTTAAAGAGATTCCGGATGAAAATCTTCTAGCCTCGCCCCAACTTTGACTGACCCTTCTCTTTCCCCAATTTTGCATTTGACCCCTCAAATCTCAGAGAATTAACCGATGTAATCCTAGGAAATTTGCCACTCATATGTCTAGTGCTTTTTTTCCCCCTATAACACTCAGCCCCCTAATTTTACTCCTGTACTGAATGTGTAGGATTAGTACGCTGGCCTCATTTCACTTCAGCTAAAACTGTTTATACCCCTTCCCCGTCTTCCGATCCTGCCCAAATGTCCTCTCACACTTTTGATCTCATATTCCATGTTGACCGCCCCTTTTGACAGGAAGGGGGGGGGGCGGTAAACTGCCCCTAGTACGAAATACTCCCTCCCTCACGTTAGAGGGGGCCATCTCACTCTTCTCCCTCCCCGACGCCCTTTGATGCCATTTGACGTCCATTGGGGCGGAGGGGGGGGTGTGGTTGGCCCCACTTGCAACCATATTTTCTACTTTTACCACCATACAAAGGCCGCCATGTGCCAACTCCAGGTGAGCCTCCTAAAACAGCAACCCAATCAGAGGTGGACCCCTCTGAGTTCCCACACTGTTCCATCTAGCTCATATACCGTTGAATCTCCCACTCCGCCTCTAGAGAAAGCCCAGAGTGCTTTGACCGGCCTGAATATTAATAACTGCTACAGGAGACTAAGGTATGTTACCCACCGTCGGATGATTAAAGTAAAGCTAAACCCTCTCATTTTAAATTTCAGTATCGTTAATTAAGACACTTGAAAACATGTGAGAGGTACGAAAATCACTCAGGCTTTATAGTTATTACGTACAGTAATGTGTCTAAATCTTCATTCTAGCATACGAATTCTTCGTTCGTGTGGTCCACACATCCAAGTCTCGTTCGCGTGACGTCATACTTCATCACCCGTTGGTGCATGCGCCCAACAAGCTCGAGCAAGATCGCGCTTGGCTCTCACATTTCTCACCACTACTGCTAGTGAAGAAAAGCAGCACAGATTCTTTTCAAATGAAGCGCTCGCCCCCTAAACTGCTTCCCCCTCCCTACGAGCAACAAGTGGACACGGTCCAATCACTTATCTGCCCAGCATTTCGCGTTAACTGGATTACCGCCTAGCTGAACGAACTTTCACGAGTCTTTGTAGCGAGATAGTCATGGTAGCATTTATTCTTGAATACTTTAATTTGATAAATCACGTAGAGATTGAGTTTTGGTTAGCACTGCTATGGTCAGAGCGGTCTGGTCTCGCAGCCGCCATGTTAGAAGCACAACCCAGCGCGCACTCGCTAGTATGCTACGATGACGTCATGCAGTGTGACGTCCGTACCATGCGAGGAAATCGCGTTTGCTGTCTCGCGCCATGGAAACATCAAACTTAGATTCTAATTAACTATTGCGTAATTAATACGAATATTGGAAACTTCGTGCAACTTGCATCTTGTTTTTTTTCGTACTTAACTAACAATAGTGAAATTTAAGATGGAAGGGTTTATGTTTACTTTAATAGTGGTACCATCATCGGATGCTCCTTGGATTCCTGTGACGTTTGCATGAAAACGAAAATGACCTGAAGTAGCCCTCCACTCCAACACGATAACCCCGTTTCCAAACTCATTTTATGGAGTGTTGACGAGTGGATTGTAAGTGACGTCCCTACTTTTGTTTGCTGGATCCGTACTTTCTAATGTAGTCGATCGATATGGGCACTAGAAGATTCTTTACGCACATTCTCACTGCTAAGTATCAGGTACTGGAACTTTAATTAATGAAATCAAGTACCACCAAGCAGCAGCAGCAGGGCTGAAGTTGACACCACTTGTTCACGACGGGGCATTCATGTATCGTATCCATCGCCTCCGTGAGTTTCTTAAAGATAATGGAACACAGCAAATCTGCATGGTCCCCAGGGTACCACACCACAGGGCAATTCAATCAGCGAACAGTCAAAAACCTTTACTTGAAGACCCTTGCACGAACCCTAAAAAGATGCCTCCTTACCAGAGGTTTTTTGGGGTCTGGCGTGCCTCCGACTTCCATACTTTTACAACTTGGCCCGTGCCTCCGCCCTCCCTGGAGACTTCTCACCTATGCAGGCATGGAGCGGGAAAATACCTGATACCCATAAGGTCAGACGTTTCGGATGCTTATGCTGTGTATAGGTTATCGCCAGATTCCCGAGTTCTAAGAACTAACAATATTGAGGGCTGCAGGCTCAAGCCATTGTTAGTTCTTTGTACGAGGGAAGTAGACGATAACTTATTTATCTGTCGATGTCCGCATGTGCCCGACAAAGAAGCACGCGACGTAAATAATGATGCAGTGCATGGAGTAGTCCAACAATGCAATGCTGAAAGGAAAAAAAAAAACGTTTTCTCTTGCGTATAGTGTTCTATTACGGCTTCGCCATTGATATTCAAGGATTTGTTTAATTTGTCATTGATGGAGATACTTCCGAAGAGAGTACGGAATGTAATGTTGGCGATGGTTATGTCTGAAGTTGGTGGCAAGGGCGCCCGCATATTGGGACTATTGGGGCTGAAGCCACCTCTACCCCCTCCCCTCCACCCTTTACTCATCTTCTTTGCCTTCTTGCCCTTTTGGGAGACATCATCTTGAAGAAAATCCATTAAAAACATATTCAAAACGTTTTAAACAAAGAATTTTTGAAGTATCTGTAACACTGATTAGGCCAAAGTAAGGCACATTCCAAAAGAAAAAAAACGTCCTCAGAAAAAGCCTCTCCCCTATTTTTAAAATTTATTTACTGTTCTGTGGGGATGCCCTTGTCGGTGCGTCCAACATTTAAATGGAAACGACCATCCACAAGTAAACAAACGTGTACCACTGAAACACTGATTTGAAAGAGTTTTAAAAGAGCTACTTCAAATTTTCGCAATGGGTTGTCATATTGTAGTAAATTTAATGCTTGAAGTGTTACCGATATTGTCCGTTTTCAGTGTTCATTATGGTGAAAAACAACTTACGTAAATGTACACCATGGCACGTTTAATACCGGTTTCGTTAAAAAAATAATCGAACTAGGTCTCAGCACCGTGCAGCCCTCCTTCATTGTTGTGTGCCTACATCTGTATTGTAATCGAGTGCTCTTCCTGCATCCTTGTATTTTTACAAGAGGGCTGGGATGCGGATATCGGTAGATAAGTCTGCTTGCCCCCCGTAGTACGACCCTCCAAGTTTGTCCCTATCGAGGCCCCTCGAATATACAAAGGATACAATAATCACCGTCGTGCCTCCAAGACATATGACCCCTTACTGGAGAAGTCGAGGTCCATACTAATATCAAGTTTGTGGTGGATGCCATTGGGTGTGGCTACTTCTCCTCCCAAACACATGGTCTTCCTATTGTGACTGTCGCCCACCCTGACCAGGAGCTTCCCCATGACAAGGAAGAGGACACAATTAACACCATTTCCACCAGCGAGTCAACTGGGGAGCTACACTTACCCCCAAACGTTTGAGGGAAGCTCCTTTACCTCACCAGAATTTATCTTCTAGAGATACCCCAAGCTCCATGGTCACCCCTCCTTCCCGCAAGAGCGATTTGGGTGAAGGCACCTTCGACCTGTATGACTGTTTCCTTAGACGAAATCGTGAGTAACAGAAGCAGTGGAGATGGGGATCACCCTCGGGTTCAAACGAAGGACACATCGCCTCCGTCTTTACCTCCCTTGCCTCCCCCTCCTGGGTCTGGAGAAGTGGGGGGGAGGCCAACCTATATTGAGGATGTATCGGTCACCCCACGGCTCGACGCCCCCACTCACAGTGCCAGAAATTCGATCCTCTCGACGGCTACGAAACTTGGAGTGCCAAGTTCGCTGGTGCTCCCTTATTTCCTACTGCCTTCTTCACTCTTGAATTTTCCATACTTGACCCCTACCATAACTTAGGGCTGTAGGTGTCCCCCGTTAGTACCCCTTTTCTTTAGACTTCTTTTATTAATGTCCCGAAAATTAACCCTTGTTAGGTAACTCGTTTATTGTCCTCTTGTGAGAACGTTTAATTGTATTTATTAGTTCTCCTTCCTAAAATGGGAACTTTACTAATCCCTTAACGCCATACGGTTATGTTTCCCCCTTCTGAGAAAGGAGGGACCCATAACTCTTAACCTTTTTATCCTAACTCCATTAATTAATAAACTGTTAATTGACTATTTGCTGCTCTTTCTGGTCTGAGAGTTCACTAACTTTAACCACTATCATTCCAACCCTTTAAACTTGATGTTGGGCTTAAGTTGGCAGTAGTCTCTTCCTTTAGATTCCCTGTTGAGTTTTTACTATTTTGCGGATTCCTCTGGCCTTCTCGGTCCTCTGGTCATGAAGCCAAGCCCCAATCCCGATCTCCCAGGGTTTTAGAGCCGTGTATTTCTTTGCCCAAAGAAGACGGGAGCCTTCCAATTGATTTTCAACCTGCGTCCACTGAACCAGTATATCGCTGTAAATCGCTGTAGACACAAATCGCTGTAAATAATATCAAGGAAAATTGGAAATAAGCCATCAGCGAAATTTATACTCTAGAAGCAACGTAGTTCAGTAAAGGTAGCTTACTGAACTACGTTATTTCTAGTGAATAATTTTTGCTGATGGTTTATTTCCAATGAACCAGTATATCCACAGCATCCATTTTCAGATTGAAACGCTAGAATTCATTCGCCATACGTTACTGCCGAACGACTGGACGACTTCCATCGATGTCGCAGATGCATACCTACACATTCTACCGCATGTGACTCTCCGGCACCTCTTTTGCTTTATCTACGACAACGTCATCTAAGAATTTTTTTGTCTGCCCTTCGGCCTAACGCAGCACCCTGGGTATTTACAATCGTACTGTGGCCAGTCCTAGCTGCACTTAACCTACTTCAGATCAGGGCAAGTGCCTAGCTCGATGATTTGCTCCTTCCTCATCAAGACAGAACCACACTTCTTCATCATCAAAACAACACCATCACCCTCCTTTGGTCCCTGGGCTTTGGCATCAACTTCCTGAAGTCTCGATTTTTACCCTCTCAGCACTTCATCTTCCTGGGCGTGTTCGACCTAGCACAGGCTACAGCGATGCCATCACCAGACCGTGTCGCAAACCTCCTAGCGACAATCCAACGATTCTTGCGCCTGCCGTCATACTCCGCTCACAGTCTTAATTTACATATAGGCACAACAGACTCGCTTGCGGCTTATGGCAGGTGGATGGCTAGGCCCCTTCACCACTTTCGTATAGACGAATGGGCCGATCATCATTCTCTTCTGTCAAGTGCACCAGTGCGCCCACGGCCACCAATTTTCCAATAGACACCGTACTCTGGTGGATAGACGTATCCTTTCCAACCCAAGCCGTTCCCCTACACGAGCCCACCCCGAATCTTCACCTCTTTACGGTCGCATCCCTTCATGGTTGGGGAGCCCACATCGGCAGCAACATCCACTTTGGGGCTTGGCAACCAGGGGATCAAGCCCACATCAATATTGTACAAACTCTAGGCCGTTCTTCTGGGCCTTCAATATTTCTGCCACATAGTCATGAATCAAGTAGTCCAAATCCACATCGACAATTCGACTGTGGTGGCATACCTTCAAAATGGGGTTGAACCCACTCCCAGCTCTTCAATCACGTTACATCTGAAATGTTCTGCCTCTGCATATCCCACGGGACGACTGTGCTTTCCCTTCTCATTCTGGGCAGTCGCAATGTCATCGCGGACTCTACCCCGTCGAGCCCCACCTTCAGGCGAATGGGCCTGAATTTGCGAATCTCTTCAGCATCTGGGCCCGTCCAATGGTGGACTTCTTCGCCATGAGGCACAGTGCCCTCACTCTGTCTTGGGATTACCTCTTCGGGTATCTCTTTCCTTCAACTAAACTTCTCCCCATGGTCCTACGCAAGATCGCTCAGTTCCCCGGCCTCTTCATCCTAGTAGCACCAGACTGGCCGACAGCTGCATGGTGTCACCTCTTACTGGACCTCTTGGTCGACATCCCACGTCATCTCCCGGATCTGTCAGACTTCCTCTCTCAACGCCACGGGACTGTATTCCATCAGCGCTCAATGTCGTAACGACTACGCGGATGCTACCATCGTCCAACTCCTTGAGGCATCAGGCATTTCTACTGAACCCGCATCGCTTCCAAGGCCGTCCGCACTTCAGCCAACAAGATATATGATAGCCACTGGCTTCAATGGTTTCTTTTGTGTCTCTCACAGAAGGTTAGTCCAATCGATCGCCCTCTTCCAGACTTCGTGAAATTCCTCCACGACCTTTTTGACGAAGGTTTCAAAGGCTCCATGATTTCGTCTACATCAGCGTTAAACACGGTCTTTAAAGCTGCTGGAACCTTGCATCTTTTGGATGACTTTCGCTTCTCTGCACTAGTCAAGTTGTTTGACATCGAACGGCCAATCCTCTAGCACCAGTTTTCAGACTAGGACCATTTTATCATCTTAAACCATCTTCTCTTGGCACCGTATGGACCAATGGCAACCTCACTCGCAAAACTGTTTTCTTGGTCGCCCTTGTCTCTGGTGTAGTGAGGTTCAGGCATTATCGGCAATGGCCACCAATTGTTTCTTCCTGGAAGACTGCAAAGGTGTCACCTTGACTCCTCGAGCCTCTTTTCTGGCCAAGACGCAGAAGCCGTGTGATCCTGTATCATTCCTGCCCTGTCCACCATTATTGGAGATGAGCCTGAACGGACGCTCTGTCCAGTAGGCCTTTCTTTTCTACCTAAAAAAAAGACTAAGCCCTTGCGAAGGAGTCACTATCAGTTCTTCATCCCATGCACGACAGACGTCGGTGAAACAACCACCAGGATGATCTCCACATGGATTAAGACAGTCACACTCCACGCATACAATGCCCTTGACATCGACTGCAGTGGCCATGGCATCCGCGTTACTGCCCATGACTTTCAGCATCCATTCCATCCATCAGCCATTTCAGCTTCCTGGACTTTACACAGTCGTGTTCCAATCACTGATATTCTAGAAGTCGCTTCTTGGAGGAGCCCTACTGTGTTCACACCCCATTATCTTCGGGACATGTCTTCTCAGACCTACGGACTTTACCGCCTCGGTTTCTTCGTGGTTGCCAGACGGATACTCTGAACCCGTTAAGCAATTCGGCTACTCTTCAACTACATCCATCATCAAGCGATTGCAAAGTAATTGCTTTTGGAATGGTAAGAGCTTAGGTAATGTATATTTTCATTGGCACATAGAAACATCAAAATACCGGGGACACCTGTTTGATTTTGGTTTCTTTTGCCTAAATGAAAGTGTACATTACCTAATTTCCACCCTACCTCCCCTCTGTGTCGCCACCTGGGCACTACAAGGGAATAAAAGCTGATGCGTTGGCCACCGACAACGATTTATATACACGGAGGCTGAGCAGAGCAGATGCGCAATGGGTCACGAGACTGGCAAGGCTCCTGAACTCTAATGTCTAGATCAAACACCAAAGCAGAAGGAGAATGCTAAAACCCTAGGTAGTGTACAAATTTGCTTTAGGCAATAGAAACCAATATCAACCAGGTGTCCCCATTATTTTGATGTTATTAATATAATTAATGCAAGACATGGAATATTTTGTTTGAACTCCAATAGTGAAGGCCTCCACAGTTGTCTTTTTTGATAATCGAGTAGATAAAAAAAATTTAAGTGCAGCAGAGTTGTTTTATCTTTAAGTACACGACATGAAGACGTCTTATTGAAGCCAGTGGCAGCGTATGTCTAGCAAAAGATACAGCGATGTTTTTGTTTAGTATAATGGTGTATATTAATGCACATCTTATATACACTCAGCGCAAACATAAAACTTAACCATCGTAAACACAGTAATAAATACATGCAAACTGTCGTTATCAATCAAACTTTTTCCAGTAAAATTTATCCACTCGGAGAAATTTTTTAAATATTACTAAAACCTAATGTATGATGACAGTTGTAAACTAGAGCCGTCGTCACTTCCACTGTCGACATAATGGAGAGGGCTCCGCTTTCTTTGCTTCATCTTTGCTTTCTCTACTTCTTCACCGGAGTGTCCGCTCTACGCAAAGTTCTAATTAATTTGAAAGTTGGGTAACAGTCTACCATACAATTGATTCAGTTGCATAAAAATTAATTTTCACACTAGCAGTTCGTATGCGGCTTCCCCCGAGGTTTTGTTTCGCCTATACATGTTTGCCAGTTCTCGGCCCTCTCCCGCCGTCCTTCCTCCTTTCCTAGCTTCCTACCCGTCCCCCGCCTCCCCTTCCTCCCCCTTTGCTACACGTAGTTGAATTTGGATGGGTAGTTGAATTACATAGGGCCCTCGCCCTCCTCCTGCCCCCCTCCTCTTGCCCCTTCTCGTTTTTGCAAGATTTTGAAAAAAACTGATTCAGTCACCATCGTTAAACAACCAGAAAAATTTACCTTTTAGGTTCATTTAATGCGTAATCATATGCCTAATGGTAACAGACGCACTGCCCCTCCCCAATCCGTTTAGTTATTACAGCATTAGAATGCCAAGAGAAGGGCTAACAGACGCACTGGATAACAAACAGGCATTTCCCATCCACTACTTCTCCCCCACTCCCCCTCCCCCTCACTCCCAGTGTATCACTTTGGCTTGAGCGATCCGTACAGTGTGAAAAAGAACCTTGT
>JAHWFP010235598.1:681-17493 GCA_023313725.1 Lithobius niger
ACCACACAATAGGGGAAACCGGGGCCCACTACAGTGTTACGCTCAGGCATGCGACAACCGGCTAGACCGGGGGGGGGGGGGGGGGGTACAGCTAGTTATAAAGAAAAACCTGCGAGTAAAGTACGGATTTATGCTGGATTTCCATTTCTTTGAGATTGTGTTTATTAACACTGGCGATAGCCAGTGTTAGTAAGGGTCAGCCTAGGGTCTCTGTGTTAAACTCTTAACTTTGAGAGCTTATAACGCCGTCAAAAGTCAACATTTTAAAACCAAATTTGGAATCCAGCCTCGACTAGTCAAGGCCTCTCTACAGTCCAAAAATTGTGAAATTCGGTCCAGCCAAACCCGAGTTACAGAGAGGGGCCAAATAGACAACTTCTTGTTCTGCTTCTTCTTGATGATGTTGTTGTTGTTCTGGGGATACTTTCGTCTGTCCTCTCTACAGGTCAAACCATTTGTCCTATGAATCTGGTTCTTAGCTCATTTTACAGGTATTGCTCTGTAGATGTGCTCTTTCCATAAGGCATTTTCTAATTGGTCAAGTGGTTCAGGGGTTATGGAGCTCTAAACGACCAGATTGATTGTTTTACATTGTTTTAAACATTGTTATTATGCAACAATGCCAATTTGCAAACGCCAGCTGCAAGACTGAAGATTAGAGGATTTGTTTCAATTATTAACAGTGTTAGTAAGAGTCAGCCTAGGGTTTCTGTGTTAAACTTTCAATTTGGACCGATAACTGCACTGTTTTACAGTTTAGCTGCAATTCTAAAAGTAACACGAATTAATAAACAAAAACGGAACGTTAAATGTTTGGAGTAAGGGTCTAAAAGTCAAAACCTAGAAGGAACACGGACAAGCTTTGACAGTAAGGGTCTAGGTATAAAATTTTGTAAGAGGCTGGTAAGCATTAGACCCTTACTACCCGGTGGTCAGAAATAAATACATTTTGACGAAAAACTGGAAATCTTCCTACAAAGACCCATGTGATGATCCAGTGGTTGGTATACGTTTGCTGCTTTGTTTTATGTTGAAAACTATTTGTCCATTTAGTAACATGGTAGGGTATTCTCAGCAGAGAGCATTACTGGTTATCCTCCACCGTAAATCTACGAAATATAATAAAAAATTCTAAAGCATCAAAAGACAAAATGCCAAACTTCACAAGAAAATTGTGTTCTTAAAGTTCTATAACAATATTCTAAGAACAAAGAAACCTGATACAACCGTTCATACACATTCTGTCCGAATAGAGTAGACCTAAGCTAACCACCGGGTAGTAAGGGTCTAATGCTTACCAGCCTCTTACAAAATTTTATACCTAGACCCTTACTGTCAAAGCTTGTCCGTGTTCCTTCTAGGTTTTGACTTTTAGACCCTTACTCTAAACATTTAACGTTCCGTTTTTGTTTATTAATATGAAGTAGTATCTTACAAAGTATTAATGAACACCAATCAAGTTTAAAATTGTGTAATTGTCCAGTACAATGGTGTCTATACGCGTCACACTATCGCACAAAATTTTACAGGATTTGTACGCCATAAACAGTTACGAAAACTTTTGCATTCGAGCTTGTGAAAGAACTAGAGGTTATCCACTTAAGCTAGCAGTTAACTCAATCAAGACTGCTTGCCGCCAATTTTTAAAAATTTTTTTAGTAACAGAGTTGTCAATGTTTGGAACTATTTACCTTCTGGTGTCGTTTTGGCACCATCTGTAAACGATTTTAAAAGGTTATTAAACCAAACTGACCTCTCGAAGTTTATCCATGACTAAAGTGCGAACATCCGATTGTTGCACGCCCATTCACAAATTTTAAAATTTAATTTTTTTTAAATTAAAAAAAATGTTTTTTAATTTTTTTTTTAAATTGTTTTTAAACACAGGCGATGTGTAGTGGTCAACCCGGATCCTTCCTTTGTCTATTGCATTCGCAAGGAAATCAACAATTATTATGATAAAGAACAAGTATCATTCAAATTTTAAATTTTAAAATTATGCTGCACTTTTTTGGTTCTGCACTAAGACTTTCTAACCAAAATTTATCTTTGTTGTTTGGATGCGATGATTAACCTGCATTAATATGCAAATGCAACATAATTATAATATGTAAGTGTATATACACTACTACACTTTTACGTCGTTTCGCAAATCTAGCCAAATCCCTCTCAACTACTGTGGTATAATTTGTTAAGAGTTTGGTTTGACTACGACTAGCCATAGAGTTAGAGCAGAGTTATAAGTCAACACCAGCTGAGATAGATCAAGAACAAGGCCAATAGAATAAATGCTCTCAAAATGTCTGTCCGATTCCTTGAAGCACTTTCCTATTCTATGCCATGCCTGCAACATGAAATGCATATCATGGTAAAGTTTTAGTAAAGTTATATAACAGTGGATAAGTGTAGGTTTTACTACGGTTTAATTATTTTATTTGCTTGTTGTCATTATGCTTTCTTAATTTTTTTATTATATTTTTTTTTTGTTCAGACTCATTGCCCATCAACTGGCAAATATCCACTCAACCATAATACCGGAATTTGACCATACAAAGACATCTTATTTTGACTTTTACGTCGATCTTCTCGGTACTTCAAAGCCATGGTTTGACGGATGCCCCGACATCGAAGAATTAAAAAAAGAAGTTCGAATGGTAGAAGAGTTTGTTCAAGTAGTTCAATCTCCATTGGTTTTGTGCCATGGAGACCTACATCCTGCCAATTTTGTTTGGAATGAAGAACTGAGTAAGTCATTTTCGTAGGCTTATCATGGTTTTAAGCAGGTTGTTTTCGCTTGATTGTTTAAAAATAAATTATCGATTTATATTTAAAAATTTATTTAAAAAAAACGAGAAGCATACCCATAAAATTGGAAGATCGGGTGTATTCCTTTCTTTTACTTTGTGATAGCAATAAAGAGCCAACAAGTTTAGGTCTTTAGTTCAGCGTCCCGTTGTATTGCGTAGCGAACGGCTCAACATTTGAAAATCTTTTTGAACGAACGACACTATAAGATAACTGATAATTTTGTTTACCCGGGCACGGGCACAGGCACTCTTTATTTTTACCATTGGGGTAGGCCCAGGTTGGCGTCGCACCTGCAGTGGGACAAGATCTGAAGTCAGATGCTATTAGGGGTTGCACGATAATCGATAATTCGATAATATCGTGATAAAAATGTTGTCGATTATCATATCGCACTTTTTTCTGATTTATCGAAGTATCGTGAAAACCCCGATGCTTAAATTGTCATTACTCGGAAACTGTAATAGATAGAGACAAGCGGTTTTTAGCGCGGAATTACAAGGTCTCTTCAACCAAGTGGGCTATACTATTGGTAGCCACTTTAGCTGATTGGGGAGCTAATTTAATCTAAACAATATTTAACCATTAAGGAACTGCTAAATTGTTTCTACATGGTGAGGAAGTAATGGGCAATGGCAAGGGCATTTTAACTGGCCAAATGGCGAGTGCCACACAATTCACATTTGTGAAGATTGAACTGTTGGCTTCGGTCAAGGTTTTTTTTTATTAACAAAATTAAAATTGTTATTCCAGCCTCAAAATGTGTTTTATCGAGATATTACAGTTATCGCGATAATTAAATAGTTTTATCGTGATAACAATTTTATGTATCGTTGCACCCCTAGATGCTATACATCTTTATCTTCTTGAGCAAACTGTCTGCTGAAATATACTTCTATCATATGACACTAGACTTTTGGGACCCACAGCGCAGTGGTGTAAATAAATATTTTTTCGGGGGGGGGGGATTACACATTTTACACCCCCCTTCAGCCAATAGCGTGCACAAGGATGACTCCAGATTGGGGGTATGTTTTAAAATACTTAGCTGAAACGTTTGTTTTTAGTTACGAAGTTTTTTAATGTAGTTAGCTTCAGCCCCCCCCCCCCCCTCCTTGCACACGTCACTTCCTGCTGTATATTAGTAAATCTCACCATAACATATTTACTGATATTTTTGTTATATCACAAGAAGTGGGACGAGGATTAATTGCAATAGCAATGGCTCTTCACTGTTTTTTTAGCTCGTCACTTTTTTTCCCCTTTTTTGTTAACTCACGTTTTTGTACCCGTTTCTGCTCCCCCTTCCTGGCCTTCTGTTTGCCCTTTTCAGGCCTTTATGCCGTTTTTGGTTGCAGGGCTATCATTTATCGGTTTAGAAAAGCAAAATTGGGCATTTTTTTGGCTAAAAGCGCAGGGGCAACCTCCCCCCCCCCCCACCCCGTACACGCCACTGCGTATTTGAGAAAACGAGAGTTGAGAAAACAACCTATGTTGATGATTCTGTTGCTAGAAAACATACGTCCCCTTCTTTTTTTCAAGAACAATAAAATTATAAAACCAGGGGACGAATACATTATCCCTGTAACCTTGACAGTACATACACCATGCTTAGCGCATCCACAATGCAGGCCGTCCTATGTAACAAGCCTCAAACCTCCAATTTTAAAAATGGTTTTACCAATGAGACTGGCGAGTAAGGAGGCCGTTGAAAAATGTTGAGAGTGGGTTTATATTCAGGGGGGGGGGGGGCGAAGGGGGCGTTATGCGAGCTTTTTGTATACTGCTTTTCCATTGGCTGTCGATTTTTCTGCCTCCACTGACGTCACAATACAGCTGAATAGCTTACGCGCACATGCACAAGTCAAACCAGACCGGAGCCAGTGACGCCAAACGAAAATATTGGCGGGAAAACGATTTAATGAGCTGCGGAGTGACCAACCTTCTTATATACTTATACTATCGTTCCAATTGCTGCCCCCTGGTTTTAGTGTTCTTGAACTTTGGTAGGCTATTATTGATAATTAATTGCAACCAATTTACCTTTACTGAACAAATATTTTTCTTGCATTGCTTAATGCATAACTCCAAGGAAAAAAAGGTTTTGAAGAAAATAACGAATAACGATTTTTCCAAGGACTTTATTATTTTTTTTTGGGGGGGGGTCATCTCCCTTGCCCCCTTCCCCCCGTTATTTACCCCACTGGCACAGTGTATTCGTCATTTAAAGGGGGATTGCCACCAAATGACAGGTTACAACATCTATTAACATTAACCACTATCTATTTTTCTCTAACTCTTACTTTCAACAAGCGAAAGAACACACAAAGTTCTTTTTTATGAAAAAAACAAGCCACGTGCCTCCTTAATTATTAGTGTAAAGTTGGTGCGTCCGCGTGCACCAGGGGGCAAGCGGAGTTAGGCCTATCAACATCACGGGCGCTTCATTTCACCCATTGACCGTTTTGAAACGCAGATATTGTACTTGATGGGCGCCATCGAGTGACAGTGGTATCGTTTACCGTGACCGCTTGTTCCCTGGTGCACGTGGACGCACCAACTTTACACTCAATAATTAAGGAGGCACGTGGCTTGTTTGTTGTGTAAAGAGAAATTTCTTTGCGCATTCCTTCGCTTGTTGAAATCAAGTGCTACATAGAACTAAATAATGGCAGATGGTGCATAGGCACCTTTAAATCATACCTATGCTGTTCAGGTACGTTGGTTGCCAGAAATAAATAAAGTCACAAACTGGGCATACAATTCAGTTCTGGAGATAGCAATTACTCGGTTGAACGAAAAATGCAACAATTATACCATAATTTAGTTTCTATATTCTCATATCCATCTTAAACTGCAAATCGTGAATATAAGAATAACCCGAAGTGAAGAAAATAAACTAATTCGACACCTATATTTATAGGCGCATGTAGATAGCTCTGCCACCACCAGCGAGATTTGCTGCAGAAATGATACAACAAACGATTAAATGTTTGAAAATGACTGGAAAACCATTTGTATCATCTGTAGGCTTTTTTGTCATTATTTGTAGATTATTTGAAAATTAAAAAAACACGAATATCTCCAAAAATGTTTGAGATTGGAATTCATCTTCGAACTTCTGTATTTCACTCACCAAATTCCCTTTGCAGAAAATTTCAATCAAACAGAACAAAGCTAAACATTATCGTGTCCCAAACAGACAGTCAGTAAATAGAAATACAAAATCCAATTTCAACTCGCTTGGCCAATAAGTCAGGAATCAACTATTGGAAACGTTCGTGCCAAAAGTTAAAACTTGTGGGAGGACCGACAACTTTTCTTCTTCTTGCTGAAGTTGATTATGGTGTTCCGCTCCCAAAACAAATGATGTTTTTTATTTGGCTGATCTCTTGGCCTGACGAATTAACGTGTAATAAATAGGCTTAAGTTACCGCTCACTCGCATAAGAAAGATTTATGAGATGTGGTTGAGAAATCACTTGAGCCTTCGGTAAGTAAATTTACCTCTGCTTTGTATGTCTTTTCGCATTGTTTATTCATCGACTGAGGTTACCATAATTTTTGGCACATTTTGACGACACTGATAAGTAGTCATTTCTGTTTTTCTTTTCAGATAAAATGACATTTGTGGATTGGGAGCTAACGCAAATAGCACCTCGGGGTGCAGATATTGCCTTCTTTGTTAACGCCACTGAAAATTTTGGTAAGAACAAAAAAAAAATGTCACATAATAACCAACTTCGACGCTTTTTCTATCATCAGAAAAAAAATCAATATACATTAATCACTGTAAGTTACAGAACGCTAAAGGAAACACTATCACAACAGCAAAAATCCTTTAGTAAGAAAGACGAAGAGTTGGCTAGTCTTTTTTATGGACTTTATTATGGAAAAAAATTGTTAAACTATTTTTAAAAAGAGGCAAGAACATTCCTTACCAGTTTTTAAAGAGTTTGGTATCTTACATGTAACATCATTTTATATTTGTAGAACTCTGCCTGAATATCGTAAAAACTAGGTACATGTTGTAGCTTAATTGTCGTTACGAGGAACGAAGTTACTCAACCAAAAATTAACACTGAAAAACTGCATAAGTCTATTTGGCCCCGAAATTTGTCAAGAAGGCAAGCAATTTTAGAACGTTTCAGAGGCAAACGTATGATTGGCTACTGTCCTTGGATGTATAGGATATCGCCCACTTTCCGAGTGCTGGGATATAACAATGTCGAGGGTGCGCAGCGCCCAAGCCATTGTTGGATTCCAGCATGAGGAAAGCGGGCGATATCCTTCTTCTCACCCGTTTTGAAGCTATCAGTCCGACGTATACATTGTTGAGCGCGAGTGGAATACATTGTTGCGTTTGTCCAGAAGAAAGTTTGTGTAGAATATTCGTTAAGACGCAATACTACACGCAACAAAAAAGCAACGTTTAATTTTGAAAGCGGTTGCAATACTGCAGTTAACATGAATTTCAACGATTTTTTTTTGACGTTTGAGATGGCGTTGTTTTCAAAAATTCTTACGTGTAATTAATTATATTCGGTTCCTGAATTCCTTTTTGTCATTTAATGAAATCAACGTTTGGAAAGCAGCAGTTGCAATGTTGTGAATTGTTGAACGTTTTTATTTTTGTATCTGTTATGTTTTTTTTTATTATTTGTTTCAGTAAATTTATTACATTTGTTTGTTTTCTTCCATTTTTCATTTAACACGAACGGGGGCTGGGATCCACGTGGAGTGCTGGGATCCAGGATCCCAGCCCTCAATCATGGATCCCAGCACTCCTCGTCCTCGTTCATAGTTACGATCCCGTCGTGCTGTATTGTTATTAATAAACAAAAACGGAACGTTAAATGTTTAGAGTAAGGGTCTAAAAGTCAAAACCTAGAAGGAACACGGACAACCTTTGACAGTCAGGGTCTAGGTGTACAATTTTGTTAGTAGAGGCTGATAAGCATTAGACCCTTACTACCCGGTGGTTAGCTTAGTTCTAGTCTATTGGATAGACCGTGTGTCTGAACGGTTGTAGCAGGTTTTCTTTGTTCTTAGAATATTGTTATGGAAATTTAAGAGCACAATTTTCTTGTGACAATTCGGCATTTTGTCTTTTGCTGCTTTGGATTTTTTTATTATATTTCGTAGATTTATGGCAGAGGATAACCAAATTAATGCTCCCTGCTGCGAATATGCTGTCTTGTTACTAAATCGAAAAATATTTTTCAACATAACGCAAAGCAGGAAACGTATACCGTACTACAACTGGATCATCACATGGGGCTTTGTAGCTGGGGCATGGGGCTGTTACGATCCCGTCGTGCTGTATTGTTATAAGAGGACTGAGAGCTTCAAAACGGGTGAGAAGATCCGTAATCATTTAAAAAAAATAATGAGCTAATTCTTGATGTTATGCTTCATCATGTTAAACATATTTATTCGTTTTTTTCATCCCTATTCCCTTTTGAACCTTTGTAGTTAATATTGACCATTATTGCATATCATAATACTAATGGTGCATCAAATCTCCAGTTACCTCGAACCTCTAACTTTCGCTCGATTTAATGAAAACATTTTCAATGTATGAATGCATTCTCAATAGTTCGTTTTGCAACTGATGGCCAAACATCTCTGACCTTGAAAAATAAGTCCGTCGTCTGCCCCTTGAATCTCACACACCTCGTGTTCCGAATGCACCAACCAGAAGGAACATTAGGCGGAAGTTAACGGCATTTGTCTATTATGTCATCCACGAGGTTTTAGCCATGTTCTGTTCTTCGCCATACAGGGAGGGCGATGAATCTTCTGCACGCACGCCCTGCTAAAGGTGACATGCTTGGTGGTACGCAGACTCGGGACACAACAAGTGGTACGCAGACTCGGGACACAACAAGTTCACAGACCTAATACTCGCTCGTTTGCTGATTCGTCGTATCGACAAAACACCGAGAAAATGCTGTTTTTTGTTTCCTTGTGTATAAATACTGTACCCTGAAGTAACAGCTCGTGCTCATGTTGATTGTGCCATGTAAAAGATCTTAGGAATGTCTAACCAAAGTCGTTGCTGTCGGTCCCGAGACATCCTTAGCAGTTAAAAAGGGTGTTAATGAGAGTATTTCCCTGAGAGAAATTCGTTCTTTTGATCGTGTAATAAATTCGTCCAATTAAAACCGAATTACAGTGATAACACTTCAATAGCTTTCGAAAACTATGGTGGTGTTGTCAGCTATAATACCCCAAGGCCTTCAATGAAATCGATAATTTATGTGTTTTAGCACGAAACTCCTTTCCAGATTTAATTTGTTAGAAAGGTGTAAGTGCTGAAACGCACAAATTATACATTTCATAGACGCACGAATGGGATTCGGTTTTAGAATTTTTGTTTTCTTTCCGTAAAAAAATTCATTGAAGTAATTTTATTTTACGGTTTCGATTTCGATTTACGATTTCGATTTTCGATTTACGCAGTAATTTTGAATAACATTAGTTTAGTTTTGTTTTAGATGTTTTCGTTTTAGGTGTTTACGATGTTTTACTCTGTTTGGCGCAGCGATACTAGCCCCCATCACATTTCGTCAACCAACCACTAATTTCGTTTGCTTCGGTGCAAGTGTTTCGTATTAGGCCTAAAGATAGTTTAACGCCGCTGATACACCAAGTTAAATGTACCCTATCCAAAGAGCATCTCCGTGTTTCCGTAAAAGTCGACAATTCAAGAAAGTGACTGCATATCCCTAATACGAGCATAACTACTACGAATGCTGCCGAGAAGCAACTTCATGTTTCCGTAAACTTCCGATGGTTACCGAAGGTGACGTAATTTCACTAATGCGGGCATAATGAGAATGAAAGCGAAATTACGCCCTCTAAGTGACATGTACTGTATAGATCTGTGATTTATTTATCGGCGACCATTTAGAAACGAGTAAAGCTTCCATTTGTATAATTACTGAAGCAGAAAGCTGTAGTGTGATCTTTTCACCATGGTCTTTTCAGTCTAAGTCGGCATGATGCTCATTTAGCGGAAAGAAAAAATTTCTCACTTTAAGTTGACGTCCATTGGATAAACTTAAAACTAAATCAGTAAGGCAGTATCCTGTAGCTTTCATTGGTCGACGCATTGTAATGCAAAACCGTGCAAAACATGGCTTTTTGAAGTTGATATGCTTCCAGGAGTCACTCGCTTCAAACGTTACCATGTCGACGTGTTACGATACGTTTGTTGCATTCATTTCAAACAAAAGTATGTATTTTCGTAACAATGACAATCCGGAAGTCCTTTCTTTCGAAATACGCACTCTGTCATTCGCTTGCGTAACCTAGTAACGCCTGCCATCACACCAGGGTGGATGAAGCAATTACACTTTGAAGCCTCTACTGCTGATGAAGCTGGGCTGCTTCGTTAGGCCTAACGTAACTTAGCAACAAACTCAGCGTCCCGATTTTATAATTTAGTACACTTCACTGTATAGTATTGATTATTTTTTTTTACTTGCGCTTGCGATATTATGTGAAAAGTCAAAGTATGTACTACATTTACAAATTTATTTTTACGGACTTGTTAAAAGTAAAATGTTTGGACGTGTGGCCACTCATTCATGAATAAAAATTCCTGGCGGCGTGGCACGAATCGGTGTGCTGATATCTGGAAGACATCTGCAACTTTCAAACATTTTTAATTCGGCGTAATTGATCGTGCCGAATGATGAAAAATGACGAGAAATTCTCTAACTAAATACCCCGCGAGGTATCGAATTTATGAAATTGTTTTCAACCCTCGTGTTTTCGCCCATTAAACTCACTCGTGCTATTTATTGGCAGATAATTTCCCTTATGCTTTGCACTCGTGAAATTAATGTCTGACTAAATCGAACTAGTGAGTTTATAGAGGCCAAAATACTGGCGACGAAAAAAATCGATAATTTCCTTAGTTCTGGGGATATTATTGCATGACAATTTCCCTACCGAAATAACCTGCAAACAGCTTCATCCGCCTCAGTGGAGACATGTGGTTTTGGGTTTGTGTTTTTACGGGGTCAAAAAACCCTGTGGTAACTAAAAGATGACTTTTAGTCTGGCGGAAAACAGGAGGGGGAACCAGTCGATACCTGGGGGTGGCGGAGGGGATAGTACAAACCCTTGAGTGCTTCAATAAAATACTAGGGTATTTCAAGATTTCAAGTAAACTATTGTAATATAATATAATATAATATAATATAATATAATATAATATAATATAATATAATAAAATAATAATAATAATATAATATATAGAGACGATGCTCGAGGCATCCACCCACCCAAATTCCCCGGCGGCAGATGTTAAGTGGAAGAAGTACCACCATTATTACAGTTGTTTTTTGCCGCATGAGGGAGTACCCGGAGGAAACCCTCGTGCAACGGGCGGGAAACAACCAGAGAAAAACCCGTACATGTACGCTTCCCATCGCCAGGATCGAACCCGGGTCTGTACGAAGCCAGAGATGTACACTGGGACCAGGACGCCTATCGAATCTGACGCCCCAGTGCTCGCAGCTACCCGTGCACCCGTGAACTAGAGAGTTCTTCCGCTCCACTTGCACAAGAACATAGCTCACTACTTTTGACTTAACAAAATCTCTGGGGGATATCTAGATTTAAAAAACTCCAGGGTTCGACCCCCTCGAATTCTGCTTTCTCTAGAATTAATCTACCATAAGTCTCCACTGTGCAAAGAAAAAGAAGAATTTTGTAATACACGTAGTTGAATTTGGATGATTATTTAAATTAATACTGCTCCCTCCCCCTTCTGCGAGATTTTTGCCAAATTGATGTGGTCTCCATTCCAAACAACCCCCCAAAAGTTCTCTTTTAGGTTCAGTTAATGCGTAATCGTATGCTTAATGGTAACGGCTCTACCCCTCCCCACTTGCAGTCTTTCTCTGTATCTTAAGGGATGCGTACAGTGTGAAAAATACCTGTGCATGACGTCATTGAAGACTTGCCGCTGAGATTACCACGGTGTTTGGTTAGAAGGATAATTTTTGCATCCTTCACCTTGTCAATCAAATAGTGGAGCTAACGTAAGCACTGCCCCACAAACGGGCATTCCCCGTTCAGGCCCCTCCCCACTGCCACTTATCGCTTTGAATTGAGCAGTACGTACCGTGTGTCCATCATACATGACGTCATTTAAGACACGCATTTACGATGATAGCGCAGAGCAAATTGTTATTGAGGCAACAATATACCAATTTCAACTTCTTTTCAAGGCAACAACGTAACAGTTTCAACTTAACGCCAAAGAATTGACACACCTACACGTGTTCATTGTTCCCCTTTCGGGGATAGTTGTCTTCAGTTCTGCCGTGAGGCTTTGCCTTACAATATAAGATGTAAGGATTATTGGCGGCGGTAGCTCAACTGGGGAAAGGCGGGGGAACGAAGCTGCCGATGGCCCTAGCCAAGATCACGTTCTCTCAGGCACCTTGTGAAGCCATTGCAAGTTGAGGAGAGTAGCAGTCTCTGCCAGGTTTTGTAGGGAGTGGAATACGGAATGAAGAAACGCAACTACTGGGTGATTTTTATCGGTGCACCCGGCTTGCGGCGTTGTTTCGTCTGTTGATAGTTTACCGAATTGGTTTGCGAAGCTGGTAACCATGCTGCGAACTGGGCATGCCCTACTTCCTGCCCATCAGCACAGGCTAGGGTCGATAGAGTCACCATTTTGCACAGTCTGTGGTGTTGACGGCACTGTTGAACATTTTCTCTTTAACTGTGCACGGTTTGACTGTCAGCGAGCAGTGCTTCGTCGGAGAGTTGGTCGTCATATGTCTTTGGTGCGTCTCCTGTCTGCCACGGGTCCGTGCTCGCTTGAGGGCGGTAGCGTGTTGTTACTGTGTGGCAACATGGATCAGGCTGTAGTCTCGACGTGTATTTGATTGAACAATATTGTTAGGGTGCATGTTGCTGTTTTGTCATGGTGTTTCTGTGTGCTCTGCGTGTGTTGACTTAGAGTGGGACTTCGACGCCAGTGGAACATGTGTGCGCAGGACTATGTGTACAGTGTGCGAGCTGCGTTTGGGGCTGTGTTTGGACTTTTTCTTTAAGAGTTACATTGACTGCCATGTGTAGGATCACGTTGTAGTTTGTGTTATTAATATCTTACGTGCGTTTGATTGTTGTTGTTGTAAACTTAGGTGGTGTATGTGGTTACGGGCCAGGGCCCCTATAATAAAATTCAATCCAATCAACTAGAGTGCCGTGCTGTTTTATTTTCAGCTGGTGCAGCTTTAGTATGGGACATGGAAAGAGGCTTCAAATAATGAAACAGAAACTAAATGTTGGAGAAAACTAAAGTCTCTTAAAATAATCATGATTATGTAGCTTAGACCTTCTTTTTAAAAAGCTAAAATTAAGAAAGGCCAGCAAAGAACAGTCACTCAAACCAAAATGAGAAGTGTCTGAACATATAATAGCTGAATATTGCACCACGATTTTTAATTATCATTAACAAATATGGTAAAGTCATTAAAATATGACATAAAAATTGATTTATCCCTTTCAGTCACGAATTAATCCTGGTGATTTTTCTTAAAGTTCCATACGCATGTTGGGTCTGTCACAGGATTCGAGCCGACATTCGCTTGGTTTGGAGACAAGGACGTTGACCACTGGGCTGTTGCTGCTCGCTTTGCTTAGATTTCCCGGGGCCCCATTGTAAAACTTGCAGCGCGAGTTGGGATTTAGTTTTTCGCCCATCTAGTACGAATAAACTTAAAAGTGCGTAAAAACTTACTGTGTTAACATATACTGCATTAAATAAATTTTATCCTTCTGTTTCTGTATTGACACCAAGAAATTCATTAAATGTGGCTCAAAACTCTTTTTCACGATATGAGCCAGTAAACAGGTAAAATGATTCCAAAAATTCCTTCCTACAATTACGGTAAATATTCTGGAAATTGACTTCAACTACTCTGGAAAACCTGGAAAAGTCAGGGAAATTTATTTCAGCATTTTGTTGGGAAGCCTGACGCAGTAGTATGTAAAGATATACATATACAAACAACAACATGAAATCAACAATAAAAAAAACCAAGTAGGTTACAACAACAATTTTAACATTTACTTCAACATGTCGTTTCTCCGTATTTCTAAATCTTGCTTATTCTCGCACAAAAAAGGTAGTTGAAATCATCGTTTCAACACTCTGTAAAATAAAACGTGAAATTAACCTTTACGTTATTTTAAAAGGTTGGGACGGAATGTAAGTCACTAACTTTTTATAACTGGCATGTAATACATAATACATAATATGATATGTACGGATTTAAAGGCTCTACATTTACACTTGAACTAACACCTTCGTCTCGAGCAATAAATACCTAAGGATAAACTAACCGTAAAATAATATATATTTTTAGGAACATTCTTAGAAGAACCGATGACCATACCAGAGGATTACGAAAGGAAATTTTGCGATTACTACCTCCAAAGATATAATGAGCTACATGGCAAACCTTTGCCCACTAATGAAGAGATCGAACAATTGCTCCTGGAGTTCAAGTACTTTTCTCTGGTAAGTAAACTAGTTCAGTTAATTCATTTACAGTATATCATAAAACAAATGTCTTGGAATTGAGAACTCCACTGTTGATCTGATATATCTTCACCGTCCAGAGTTTCAGAAAGAACCTGTTTCTTATGAACACCAAGGTTTTTTGGTGACAGGATTTCAAACCCGAAAAAAAAACTGTGGTGTAGTAGAGGTCTTCCAGCCTACAAGGGAACGGGAGAGTCCAATTGTGGATCCACGTTAGGGAGTTGAGGTAGTTTGTACTTTGGGATAAACCCTAACCGTGCCCAACATGCCTATAGCTTTTGCCTAACCTCGCTCACTCAAATTCGTCTTTCCTTTGCCTATTGTGGATCAACAATTGGACTTTCCCATTCGCTTGAATGCTGGCAGACCTTTAAGACCACAGATTACTCCTTTGTTGGCGAAGGGGCTACCTGGCCTGGAGTTGCAAAGGAATCGAGTGTAAAAAATCATCAGTCCAAGGCAACTGCAGCGGATATAGTTTTACCTTCGGAGGTATAATTCCCACTGTTACAACAGGGTGGCAGCTTAGGTTCAAATAAGACAACACTTATGTACTTCCAGTGTTGTTCATAGATATTGTTACGTATGTGTAAGGACGTCCCCTTAAAGCTGTAATAATTTTGCCGTTCTCCCTCCATGCCTTCGGCTAGTTTGTAAGTAAATGATACCCTCAAAACAAAACTAGTTGGCTTACTGCACAGTTTTCCAAGTATTTCATTTATTTTGTAAAATGTTAGTTGTTGGGATTAACTTGGTGGGAACCTTGACAAGGTTTGTTTGGGGAGATATCACATCTGACATCTCCCCTAAATTGGAATTATTGTCTGTTTTATTCCTTTGTAGAGATATTAGTTTTAGTCTGAAGCCCAGTGTCAAATTATCGTCAATTTTGAGGAGGTGGACGAGCGAACCAGATTTATCACCAAATAAAAATCTGAACCAATGGCAGTAAATACATTGCTATACCCGACTCAGTTGGTTCCACCGACGTTCTGTCCTATAGATTAACACTGAATTATCAGTGATAATACTGTGTCGATGGGTTTAATGGTGCGCAGCTGTAGGACACTCGAGTTAAGATGGTGAAGATTTAACTGTGGCACATAAGCCTTAAGGAAGGACGACAGACCCCATTTTTTAGCGGTTTAGTTTTAATATAGTTTTTGGAAATAAGCTGCTTGTAGGCCTGTTCCCCCCCCAACACACAAGGTATAAAAGTAACTCTTAAGGCAGGCTGAAACTAGGCTAAAGGTAAACCTGGTAAATAATTACGTAAGAATTCAAAAAAATAAGCCAAATTGACGGACTCAATGAGTTACGTGATCAGGGTTCGGTGAGTTCAGCAGTAATGGAGGCTCAAAGAACCATTGTCAAGGGAATTCCCTATCGATAACCACTCGAAGATAACAATTGATAGGCGGAACATTATACAGCAATGAATGTAATACAATTGTTACAATGACTCAATCAATACTGAAGGATTGATTCTGAGCCCAGCGACCAACGGCATCAGTCCCAAGAAAGTTGAAAGTGTGTCAAGGAAAAGGTTGTGTCAGCGGGAGATATGGACCGCCAGTAGTCCAGTTGCGTTAATTCCCGTTGATACAATACTCTGTGTCACTGCTGCTGTTGTAAGAGAACTGAACTTGCTCGAAAACATTGAATGTTAGTTTCAGAAACGAAACCGTACCAGTTACATTCAGATATATAATCGGCTTGGTAGCTAGAATTCTACTTGATAGTGCGTAGATACAGAAAGTTCGGCAGCCAAGTAACATGGTTACTGGAATAACAGGGAGAAAAAGGTTGTTACTGGGATGGCAACATTGCTATGCCTAGTTGAAGTCATATTCTGTTTCTCATTTTCTTTGGTTTTTTTTTTTGCACAATGGGGAAAATGTATTCTTGAAAAACATCCAATTGTTAAGCTGTGTTTGGACTTCAAAAACTGACCATCTCTCAAAAGCTTGGGGGCTTCATTAGCGAACCCTGGTTAGGGGTTAGTTGCGTGCGTACTTGCCATTCGCAAACCTCAAAGAAAAGTGTCAAATGTCAGCCGAGCTATCATCTACGTTTTAAACTTTTAAACTATTAAACTTTCGTAATTTACATTTTTTGTTTTAACTTCGTGTGGCAGTTAGTATTAAAACTTGATTTTATCCTAATTATGATCATGTCGTATGCAAACATAATCCAACAGCGTCAAAGCAACATCATTTTCGAGGATCGCCAGAGATGAACAAATCGTCCCATGGCTGAGTTGCTCGACCCTCGCAAACCTCGAATGTTATATGTATGCTATGTCCTTTGTTATGTCATGTGCAAACATGCCCAATGATCACGTAATATTAATATTATTTTGCCCCCCCCCCCCACTCCGGGAATGCCTTGCTTTCGGATGCCAAACTTCAGCAGGACTGCAAGAAC